>ML109263.1:0-17500 GCA_003697995.1 Taxidea taxus jeffersonii
ATAGGCATTATGAATAAAAAGAATATATAGATAAATCAGTATATATATTTCAAAGGCTATCTGAAAAAGGGCTTAGCTCTTCTGGGCACACTAGAAATAAAATGGTCACTCAATTGTTTGGAAAGCCAAAACATTAACAAGCAACAGCCACTGAGGCCTTCAAAAAAATGAGAAGGCCTTTGTGCCCATAACTGCTCCTGCAAATCATACTTTTTCAAAGACTATTAAATACCTAAGAAATTATGTGGTTTTATTAATGAGATGTCTGAACAAAGAAGCTAGAATGATTAAGCATGATTTTCCATTCCATGTGTAGAGCATAGTTCTAGAGTAACACTTTATTAAAAACCCAGAAACTGAAGCAGTGTCTTCAGTAGTTTAAAGAAATGATGACAGGCCAATCACAGGACCAAAGAAAGTTAAGAATTAGTGGTCCTATGTTAATACTAAAGAAGAATTTTACTTAATTTGGTGTTCAGGTCACAAAAATAACACATATTAAAAAAAACAAAACCAAAAGACAGCTATGAAAAATATTATGCTATAAATAAAAGCAAGAATATTCATGACTGCTAATTTAAAATACTTATGCTTAACATTTATGGTATTTGTTGTCAGCATTACACCTATTACAAAATTTTGCATGACTAGGAATTCTATTAGATAAATAAATGAAGATGTGAATATATCAGGGAGACAGCATCAACCAAAAACTGATTAGAAATTATAGTCAAGCAACCATTTCCAAACAGAGCCAGACTACACAGAGGAAAAAAGATTTTTTTTGGTTCTATTCTAAAAAATGAATTATTTTAAGCAAATAGCATATACAATTGGAAAATACGCTACTGAACATTTCAATCATCAAAACAAAATTTTAAATAAAACATAGATAATTTGAGGGGTGCCTGGGTGGCTCAGTGGGTGAAAGCCTCTGCCTTTGGCTTGGGTCACGATCCCAGGATTCTGGGATCGAGCCCCACATTGGGCTCTCTGCTCAGCGGGGAGCCTGCTTTCTCCTCTCTGCCTGCTTCTCTGCCTGCCTGTGATCTCTGTCTGTCCAATAAATAAATAAAATCTTTAAAACAAAGAAACAAACAGAAAACATAGATAAACTTCTGCTTCTATTCATGGCAAGCTAGACACTTCAGACCAATCTTTCCACTAAGGATATCAAGTTGGATGAAATACTTTTAAAATTTTCAATGGGTTTAAAAAAAAAACCTTCAAAGAACAGATAAATTAGTAAAAAATTACCGACTCAAAATCAAGAATGGAGTACCAGGGAGTTGATCCTATATTCAAGATTTATTTTTTTCCTGAGAACATTTACTGATCCACATTAGAAACAGCAATAAAACTAAACTAGTTTTGGCAGGCTGGCAGGGCCAAGAGGACAAATGTTACCAGATAAGAGAAGATTTCAACTACTATGTCCACTTTAAGCAGGGACCCAGAAGGATAAACAATTAGGGTAGAAGCCAACCAGAAGTAAACCAGCCTTCATGAAGACTTGCATTACCCACAAAGTCCCAGGAACCTGAAGCCTCAAACCTTGGGAGTAATGTAGTCCTAGAATGACCAGATTAAATGACTCTCAACTATCAAATTAGCACAAAAAGTTAACCACGTATACAAATAAACAAAGGAGAAATATCCTGTAAAGTAACAAAAAATGAACCCCAAAAGACCTAAAATACTGAAATTATCACACATAGACTACAAAAACATGCTTACACCATTTACAGAGATAAGGGATTGAAAATATCTGCAATGAATAGAAAATTATAAAAAGTGATATTGCTGATTTGAAAAATAGCCAAACAGGACTTTTAGAAGTGAAAAATACAATAGCCAAAATTAGGAACTCAATGGATAGGTCTATCAACAGATTCAAAACTGCTGAAAAGCAAATTAATGAACTATAAGATAGGTCAAAAGAAAATATCCAGAACACAGTGGAGAGACAACAGATTAGGAAATACATGATAGTAGCAAGATGGAGGTCATACTGGAAAGAAATAATATATATACTTACTTGGAATCCTAGGACAGGTTAGAAGAAATATGTAATTAGATAATGGCTGAGAAAATTCCAAAACTGATGAAAGATACCATGACACAAATGCAAGAAACCCAACAACCCCCCAAGCACACAAATAAAAAGAAACCTACTATCATAGTAAAACTGCAGAAAGACCAAAAAAATAAAAGCAGTCAAAAGAAAAAAGAAAATTCAGAAATTCAGATAATCTTCAAAAGACTGAAAAAAAGACAACTGATTTCTCAAAAACAATAATGAAACTACAAGTCTGTAGAATATTATCATTAGTGTGGGGATGGAGAGGACTTCCCACCTATAATTTTTTGCTTGTGGAAGTACCTTTCACAAATGAAAGCAAAATAAGGATATTTTTATACTAAAATTCAAGAGTTTGACACCAGCAAATACTACCAGAACTTATCAAGGATATACATAAAGTAGAATGAAAATGACCCTAGATATAAGTATGAGATTTAAGAAAGTGGAGGAAATGTGGGTAAATGGAAATAAGGGCAGTTTAAATATTAACAGCCCATAGGACTTACAGAAAAATAGAATTACAATACATAGGATAGCATGAGAGAGAGTTGTTTTAAGATTCCCTGTATTATCTAGGAGGGTAAAAATATTAATTACTATTAGACCTTAATAAATTAAGAATGCAAGTCACAATTTTTAGGATAATCACTAAATGAACAGAAAGAGTCTACCTTCTACACTATTTGAAGAGAAATGGATATAAAAAATATTCAATCAATTGGGGCACCTGGGTGGCACAGTTTGTTAAGGATCCAGCTCTCAGTTTCAGCTCAGGTCATGATCTCAGGCCTGTGGAAGTCTGCTTGGGATTCCCTCTCCCTCTCCCTCTGTCCCTCCCACTTGTGCTCTCTATCTAAAATAAATAAATCTTAAATAAAATAATCAGTCAATCCAAAAGAAGCTCTTAGTTAAAAAAAAGGGGGGGTAATAGGGCATTTTACTAGTTTGTTAAGAGACTGCAAAACTCTATGAATCAGGACAAATCTAAAAGGCTAGGCTTTTTTTGTCTGGTGACAGTTTTAAACAAAATGTTCAAGGTTAAAGAAATTCAGGCTAAAAAAATACCTCTAAATAAAAAATTTCAAATACTATTTGCAGGTGTATATAACACTATACATGGGAGTATGCTTTGCAGACAGCTTAAGAATTAGCTTGGCACTCCTTTTTAAACTACCACCAAAGATATATTTCCATTAACAAGTCTAGATGAGGCACAGTCTAAATGCTTACAAATGTAAAATATCAAAAGATTAACAAGTACCCTGTAGCTCCTCTTCTATCTCTTCTTCATTCTCACTAGAGGAAGCTAAGTAGGCTTGAAAATCCATGTCCAAAAGCTCTTCCTTTTTAAACTTCCTGTTGAGTGTTGTAATTCTTTCATGATCAGTCTCATCCCACGTGATCTCCACCTTTCATGAAAACAAACATAAAAACAGAAGTGTCAGTAACTCTTATTCACAGAATATTTATCACTACTGTGGATGTAAGCTAACAAGGACATGCTAAAAAAATTAATTAATAACATGCATAATAGAAAGTATTTTACTTATGAAAGAGGAACCATATCCATTAACCTGTACCTTTTCCTTCCTAACTCTCTGCTATATGCAAGCTACTCTGATATTAGAAGTAAAAATTCAACGAATTGTAGGGAAAAGAAATAAAATGCAGAGTGAAAAAGTTAACATTATGAATCAGCAAAAACATGTTTTTCACCTGGAGTTCTAAGTATTTCAGGAGGTCTATGAACTACACAAAATCTATTCATAAAGCTTTCAACAAAATTTCAGCATGATCCCTTCTCCAAAAAAGATTAAGAGCCACTGATAAGAAAGGCATGTACTGGTTGGTAGTACTCTATGATACAGAAATTCATCTATAGCAAGACTGGTTTGGCTCCTGTCAAACCAGTCATTTTTATTTGCAAACCATTATTATTTGCATAAAAATGCAAATACACTTGTATCTCACTTCTATTTGTATTTGTGCATTAAAAAAATTTTTTTTAAAGATTTTATTTATTTATTTGACGGATAGAGATCACAAGTAGGAAGAGAGGCAGGCAGAGAGGCGGGGGAGGCAGGCTCCCTGCTGAGCAGAGAGCCTGATGCGGGGCTCGATCCCAGGACCCTGGGATCATGACCTGAGCCAGAGGCAGAGGCTTTAACCCACTGAGCCACCCAGGAGCCCCTGCGCATTAAAATTTTTATTTTAATCAAAATTTTTAGCATTTCTGAAGATAATACACAAGAGTCCAGCTATACATTTTTAAAAGTTAAGAGATACCGTTGATGTTCCCATCGCAGCAGATGTGAAATATTTTGGTTTATATGCTGTTAAATCCACTTCTGAGGCTACGTCCTTGGGCTCATCATCAAAAGTAGTATCATCTGGTATAAACCTAAGAAGCAAAAAATAAATTTATTTAAACATATGCTGTAGTAATAAACAACCAGAGTTTAGGTTCTCTTCTAATTAGTTACAGTTTATATATACATACCGTAAAAGTTTCTATAGAACACACATGTAGATGGGGCAAACTATGTTAGAAATAACCTTGGCATAAAATTTCTGAAATTCATGAACTATAAATTTCTAATTCCACTAAATTTGAGTGAACTCTGTAGGCAGAAGCCCTGTGCTGGGAGTCAGTTAATATGAGTCAGGTGCAAACACACATGGGTCCTTCATGTTTCAAAAAGACCCAGACTCCTGCACAGTCTTTATTTGCTATATGATATTCTGAAGATCAAATAGTAGTAGATAAGTGTTCTGAATGTAAAGTATCAGACACATAAGGTGTCACTGAAAATAAGAAAAACGCTTAAGGTTGATTCTTTATGACTAAAAAATCTTCATAATCTTATCTTACAAAAATAATTTATAATTATTTTTGTAAGGTAATAACATAATAAGATAATAAGATAAATAACAACTAATTAGCTGTTAGAAGTAAATTAACCACTGTAATTGTCTTACAATGCTTAGGCATCAGGCTAAAACATAGGGTGAAAAAGCAGAGTTAAATAACTCATGGTTAATATAATTTAGGTTTTGTAATTTATATAAGGAGATTTTTGGTTCCATACACACAAAAAGCATATGCTCTATAATCCACCAAAAATGATTCTGAGGGGAAGAAACAGGTAATTAAGGCTTATTAGGTTTACAAAATATCCTTCTCCAGCAATACTTTTAAAAAGACTTACTAGAAGAGCCGCTGCCTTCGGCTCAGGTCATGATCCCAGGGTCGTGGGATCAAGCCCTGCATCAGGCTCTCTGCTCTGCAGACAGCCTGCTTCCTCTTCTCTCTCTCTGCCTGCCTCTCTGCCTACTTGTGATCTCTGACTATCAAATAAATAAATAAAATCTTTAAAAAGACTTACTAGAAGAAAAAAATCTGAAATCAGTATTTTTAAGTGTTATTAATATGCATGCATTTATATTTTGGGGCAGATGAAACAAAGTTTCTAGATAATTGGATGGTAGCAGAAAACTCAACTTTCTTTTCTGATGTTATATTTAACAAAATAAAACAGGGAATGTAAATTTTTTCCACATTGATCTTATTTTCTAGGCCTGCCAGAGCTTATTCTAACATTGCAAGGAAATGCCCCAAAAAGGAAGCAGAACAAAATGATCCTGAAAAGAACATGTTAACATGAATTCACAAAACCCAAGGACTTTGACATTCTAACAAATGTTTGGTACCTACTATTTAAACACTCAAAACAAGTACCTCTTATTGAAATTATTAAAAGAAAAGAGAAATACTTGTCTGATGAGATAAGCCCTTCTTGTTATAAATGTAAGCGTACTAAAATCTTACCTCAAATTATCAATTCAAAAATTTTTATTTGTATTTTTCTACCAGTCCAAATGCCTTTGAAATATGAAAGTCAGGGACTATGAAATGATGCTTTTTTTTTCCCCCAGAATTATTTCATTTTGAGAACAAAGCCTCTCACAAACCTCGAAACAAAGAACTGACTTCTATTTGAAGTGTCAAGGAGAATGATTTACTGGGTTCAAGAATACTAGGCTAGTGATAAAAATGGTATAATAGTTCAGATTCCCACTTCCTCAGAACTGACATTTACCACCATTTAAGGTTTTTCAGCTTTGGGCCAGTGAAACCCGCAAATGGGGTGAAAATAATGCCCAAGTCTGAAGACAGAGGCAGCAACACCATCCATTCATTGAGCATTCAGAGCAGCACCATCCAATGGAACTTTCTGTGATGATAGCAATGTTCTGTATCTGCTCTGTCCAACATATGGCCAGTATGTACTTCAAATGTGTCTAGTGATGAAGCAAATGAATAAATTTAAAATTTTTTAAAATTTTAACTAAATAGATATGACTAGTAACCACTGTATTAGACAGCACAGGTCTAGAGGAACCAGTTTATTAGGAAATTCCTTTGCCCCCGCCTCAATGCCTTTTTTCAAAGTTAAATCACCTGGCTCCTAGTTCTAAAAGAGAGATGCAAAGAAACATCACTGCAAATAAGCCATTATCCTAAAAACATAGCCAATATATTGGAAATTCAGGATATAAATGTGGAGTGACTCATACACAACACTTTAGCATTTTCTCATTATAGTTTTCTTTGTTAAGAGTGATGTTCCATAGGACAGAGTTCACCTAAGCAAAAAAATCCTCTTTTACAATATGAAACAACAGAAAATACTACCAGTCTAATATCTTACTTCCTACAATAATATTATGCTACAAGATAAAACTGGCAAGACACATAGTGAATTACCTTAAATCTATGAATGAACAACTACTTTCGAATTCCAGGCCATCGCAATCCTCATAAATTTTACCAGCTGTTTCAGGAGAATCACAGTCTACTACTGCATAATAGTATTTGAGTCGTTTGAATTGATAATCTCTCAATTTTTCTCTAGAAGTCCTAAAAGGTAGAAAACTCATTAAGCTTATTCAGGAACATAAATACCTATCTTCCTTTAAAAAATAAATGTGAGTTAAGGTGGTAGGAAAAGTAAAAATGAAAGAAGATGGGATCGGGAGGGAGAAAAACCAAAAGAGACTCTTAATGTCATAAAACAAACCGAGGGGGGTGGGGGGAAGAGGGGTTGGGTGAGGGTGGTGGGGTTACATCATATGTTTGAATAAAGCTTAAATAAAGTAAAAAAAAAAAAAAAGAAGAAAAAAAAAATAAATGTGATTATTTCAAGAAAAATATATTACAACCTGGCCTTCATCCCAATCCATCTTTCCTTCGATTCTACCTTTATGGGCATTAGATATTTAAGCTCAATTTATTATTCTGATAATATTTTGATTGAAATTTAGTATCCAGAAAAGGAGCATGTGAGAATTACATATGCTTACTCATAATTTTAATTCCTGAATAGCCTTTTTTATTTTGCTACCACCTATAGTCTCTCAAGTAAAACTCCTGAACAAGATCACTGTATAAGATAAATATGCTAGGAAAACATTAGCTCTAAGTACAAAGAAATTCCTAATCTTGAAAATGTTTATTCCAGATTTATGTGTTGTCAAGTCTAAATGGTTGTAAGTTTAATTTCATTGAACCACAACATACTCCTCGAGGATCTTCATTGGTTGTTCTGCCACTAAGCTATTTAACTACCATTTTTAATATGTGCACATATAGCTCCACCTAGTGGTTTAAAAACTACCTTAAATTTTTTTCTATACATAATGATGGTAAAAACTTTTTTATTTAATCCTTAAATTTAAAAAAATTACATATTTCCAAGGCACACAGGGTTTCAGTGCCACATATATGGAAAGCAACATTCCAGGAAAAAAACAAAACTTAACTAAGAGCAAGGAGGTTGAGAACCTAAATCAGTCTAATCATGAAATGTTTTTTAAAACTGCAATAATTATTTTGGTGAATACAGAAATATGAATATACACACAAAAGGCTGTTGGAATAGTGTGCCACTTCTGATAGACTTTAATCTGCTTGCAACTTGTTTTAAACATGAAAGGCAGGCACAACATATACTTTAGTCCCATTCAAGTGACCAGAATTCTGAGTTAGCAACATGAACTTATAGGAAATTTAGTTTTATTTTCTGTAACAGGTTAATACCAGTCCTTTTCAGGGGCATCTTCAGGAATACTTAATAACTCTACTGGTCCTTGAACTTGCTCTTCCTTCATCCTCTCCTTTCCAAACTCCGAAGGATATATCTAAACACACAAAAAATAAGATCAATGTAATTTATATCTTACTTTTCTTAAAACGTCCAGACCTGTCAAGGTCAGGAATTCTGAGAGTTACAAGTGAACTCAATGAAAACAGCAAGGATGACTCACTTCCAAACTTACTACAGAAAGCTAAAACACCCTGAGGAATCTCTTTAAAAATAGTTTCCGTTGGAAGAGTAACAGATATGGAGCTTGAGAACAAAAATAGATTTATCTCCTGCATATGTCACCTAGAACAAGATGGTCCTGGGATCCAAAGGAAAAATTAGGAAAAGCAAAAGAAGACTCTAAGTGCGCAAGAAACTTAAAGTGTACACACACACACACGACTAGATTAAATAGTTGGCACAAAATACAAAATACAAAAATGATTAAGGAAGTATATAAAACAAAGAAAAACAATTTTGTTTTCTCTCTTAAGTTGTATCATTTATCCAATGCTTTCTTTTAAGAAATACTTTAAATAGAAAAGAAATTATAATAATCTTATCATACAGTTTACAGGGTCTTGGTAAAAGAAAAAGGATTCACCCTCATTGGGATTTGGTAATTTTGTATGTTGGCTACTTCTGAGAAAAAACAAAACTGTATTAATTTGTATTATTTTGACATTACTGGGCTTAATATATTTTTGCTAACCAATGCATGCTTTTCTGAGTTCTCTGCAATATGCAATTTATTAAATAGGGGATTTGAGTTTTCCTTACTAATTTGAGTGGCAATAGGTTTTGATATAGATGTTTTAAATACATATGTAGTCACACCTGCTGGTTCTGTTTTTCTAAGTCTAGAAATTCTTACTATGCATTTCCTGAAACACAAGATTTAATAAAAACACAATCCTATTTTATTCTGTTTCTGTGGTTTGAGTTTTAATTTTTTTTCCCTTAGTTTATCTGGACTTTATTTTGGACTATGATGAGGTGAAGATCTGAACTAAGCTCTTTATACAAAGATTCACTCATTTGTCTCAATTCAAGCTTACTTTGGCTTATATTATAATATGAACTCTTCTATTTACCTATTTCATTCCATCAATTTGTCTTTCCATTTTTTTTTAAAGATTTTATTTATTTATTTGTCAGAGAGAGTGAGCCCAGGCAGTCAGAGTGGCAGGCAGAGGCATAGGGAGAAGCAGGCTCCCTGCTGAGCAAGGAGCCCGATGTGGGACTCGATCCCAGGATGCTGGGATTATGACCTGAGCCAAAGGCAGCCGCTTAACCAACTGAGCCACCCAGGTGTCCCTTGTCTTTCCATTTTTTTTTTTTTTAAGATTTTATTTATTTATTTGAGAGATAGAGATCACAACTAGGCAGAGAAGCAGGCAGAGAGAGAGGAGGAAGCAGGCTCCCTGCTGAGCAGAGAGCCCTATGTGGGGCTCTATCCCAGGACTCTGGGATCATGACCTGAGCCGAAAGCAGAGGCTTTAACCCACTGAACCACCCAGGTGCCCCTCTTGTCTTTCCATTTTTAACCAAACTTGTTAACTCTTGTAGTAATATAAAATGTTCACATGTTGTACCTCACAGAGCAAATCTTTTATACTGGTATGTTTTCCTAAAAATTTATTAGTCATTCTCATTTATTCTTCTAGATGATTACTGATATCCTTTTTCTTTGATCTGAACTGAGATTATAACTGAAAGTACAGTAAAGCTATAGAACTGACATCTTTAAATACTTAAACAAAACAATAATTTACAACTGTTTCTGGCACTGTACTAAATACTTAATGTGAGTTTCTTTTCATTTCATCCTTATAACTACCCTAGGAAATGCTATTGTTACATCCACTTGCCAGGTGAGAGAACACATGTGAGAAATTAATGAGATGCCCAAGATCACATGGCACGTATCAGAGTCAAGATTTGAATGCGGGCCTGTCATACTGCACAGCCTAGATTCTTAATCACTAGGCTTGCTCTCCAGAAATATGGTATCTCAACAATTATTTAAGTTTTTCAAATTTATCCAGTGTTATAGTTTACTTCATATATATCACATATATTTAAGGTAATTTCCAAGGATTTTACATTTCTGCTGCTAGCAAAAAGATTATTCTTAATTGGTTAAGAATTGAAGAATGCAATTTAAAAAAAAAATTTTTTTTTTAAAGATTTTATTTATTTATCTGACAGAGATCACAAGTAGGCAGAGAGGCAGGCAGAGAGAGAGGAGGAAGCAGGCTCCCTGTTGAGCAGAGGGCCCGATGTGGGGCTCGATCCTAGGACCCTGAGATCATGACCTGAGCTGAAGGCAGAGGCTTTAACCCACTGAGCCACCCAGGTGCCCCAAAGAATGCAATTTTAAAAATATTTATTTTACTTGCCCCTTTATTGAGCTTTATATTATAATAGCTTTTCAACTGTATTCTTTAGGTTTTTAAAATACATACAGTCGTATAACCCATCAGGACCAATAATTTTACCTCTTCCTTTCTAACTTTTATATCTATTCTACAAGTATTGTACCTAACTATACCAGACAACTGCCAGATTATTTTCCTTAAAAGAAAAACTATGATTTAAAAAAAGATTAATCTTAAAATGTTTAGAAATATTTCAAAATGAAATCAATTCTCACCTTTACAGAAAATATAACACCCCCTTTAGGTTTAAATGAATTGAACAGAGCTAGCAAATCTTTTGCCTTTAATCTGTCCCAGTCCATGTTGCAAACTGCTAATCGACGTGTAACCTAAGAAATGAGAAAAATTAAGTATTACATAATCTCTATCATTCCCATCACTTGCAAAATACATTAAAAAAATGTCTTCTTTCCCCCAAATTCTGAAATCACCAATACAGTATTTAAGTCATTTCAATATGTTAAATCAAACTTCGCTTGAGTCAGACAATGATAAAAATGTCAACAAATAGATAAGCACTTTCTCTTACTAGATTCTTAGTTCTTGAATCAGAACTTGATAATCAGCTGCCTTTTTTTTTTTTTTTAAGATTTTATGTATTTATTCATTTGCCAGAGAGAGAGAGAGATAGAGTACAAGGGGAAGTGGCATGTAGAAGGAGAAACAAGCTCCCCACTGGGCAGGGAGCCCAACATGGGACCCAATCACAGGACCCTGGGATCATGACTTGAGCCGAAGGCAGAAGCTTAACCAATGGAGCCACCTGGGCATCCCAATCAGCTTACTTTTTAACAACCAAGTTCGTTAAGCTATTTTGCTACCCATGCATTAGTATGGAAGTTGAGTATGTTACCCTACAGCGTTTCTAATAGTGCAGTAGGAATTGAAATATAAACTACCAGCTACAATAACTATCTTCTAAAAATTTCATGGGGTGCCTGGGAACAGTCATTACAGGTCTAACTTTGGCTCAGGTCAAGATCCCAGGGTCCTGGGATCGAGTACCACCATCAGGCTCCTTGCTCAGCAGGAAGCCTGCTTTTCCCTCTCCCACTCCTCCTGCTTGTGTTCCCTCTCACTGTCTGTCAAATAATAAAATCTTAAAAATTTCATGTGAATTTCATGTGAATTATTTCTTTAACTAATCTCTATTTGCTTGAACATCTAATTTATATAGCTACAATCCATACCAAGAAGTTTTTTTATATCAAAAAGTTTCAATCAGAATAATCATTAGGATTATTATTTACTAAAAAAGGTTTTCCCACTCAATTTAATGACATCAATTCTACCATCCATAAAAGTTACTTTTACTGTGCTTTTCACAAATAATCTTATTTATTCAAAAGTTCACCTCATCAGCCCGAGGAGCATCTTTATCTAATTCTCTCCAAGCATGCTCAAAACCAGAGTCCTCTGGCAGTAAATCTGCCATATCTTCTTCATCTTCAGAACTAGTTTCTATATTTCCTTTACCCCTTGCAAGATCAGGGCCACTGTCACTTTCATCATCATTGTCACTATCCTCATCTTCATCTTCCTCCTCATCACTTTCATTTCCATCAACATCATCATCATCATCATCATCATCATCATCAGCTGAAGCACTACCAGTGTGTGTAATTCCATCTTCAGATTCCTCATCACCTATTTCACTACCACTTTCTGAATCTTCCTCCAGAGCATCTTTATCAAACATCTTACCACCTGCAGAGTTTTCATAACCATCACTGTCTCTTGCCATTATTAGAGGAACCACTGCAAAAAAGATTAAAGGAGGGAGAAATTAAGAAAATGTAGACACAATTAAATTGAATCCAACTTATTTTCACCTCAAATCCAGTAAAAATATAAGTTGTGCTGTGGATGAGATCACCTATGCAGAGTAAAATAGTAAGTTTTCTGCTAAATCTTGAACTTAGTAACTAACTATGGTTAGCAATATATGAAAAGTAAAAGACTATTTTTACTTAAGTTGGATTTTTTTAACCCACATAACTCTGAAAAAACTATTTTCTATTTCTAATGCAATCATATGATTCTACTGTGGGTATGTGAGTATGTTGATATACAGTACCTTGCACATTTTATTCACCTTTAAATTGGAACTTATGTTTCTGCTTACAGGCTCTTCCTTCAGAATTAAAAAAAAAAAAACATCAAAAGCTTAACACTTGGAATGAAATGAGAACTTATTTTTTCTTGGCCCTACAGTCTTTTTTTTTTTTTTTAATTTAAGCTTTTTTATTTAAACATATAATGTAACCCCACCACCCTCTCCCAACCCCTCTCCCCCCCAACCCCCCTCAGTTTGTTTTATGACAATAAGAGTCTCTTTTGGTTTGTCTCCCTCCCGATCCCATCTTGTTTCATTTTTTCTTTTCCTACCACCTTAGCCCCCACCCCCGTTGCATCTCCACTTCCTCATATCAGGGAGATCATGTGATAGTTGCCTTTCTCCAGTTGACTTATTTCGCTAAGCATAATACGCTCTAGTTCCATCCATGTCGTTGCAAATGGTAAGATTTCATTTCTTTTGATGGCTGCATAGTATTCCATTGTATATATATACCACATCTTCTTTATCCATTCATCAGTTGATGGACATCTAGGTTCTTTCCATAACTTGGCTATTGTGGACATTGCTGCTATAAACATTCGGGTGGCCCTACAGTCTTGTAATAGTCATTCATTGACTAAATATTTATCATCTACTATGTAAAATGCATTGAGCTCAGGAAAAGGAAAAGGGAGGGGTGCCTGGGTGACTCAGTCAGTTAAGCCTCTGCCTTCGGCTCAGGTCATGATCCCTGCCACCTGGGATCCAGCCCCGCATCAGGCTCTTTGCTCAGCGGAGAGTGTGCTTCTCCCTCTCCCTACTTGTACTCTCTGTCTTTCTGCCAAATAAATAAATAAAATCTTTATATATCATAAACATGTTTGGGTATAGTACCTAATGATTTATATTACTTTTTAAATTTTAAAAACAATGCTAAAGTGTACATTTTATTTTTTTAAGATTTTATTTACTTGACAGAGAGAGAGACAGTGAGAGGGAATACAAGCAGGGGGAATGGGAGAGGGAGTAGCAGGCTTCCCACTGAGCGGGGAGCCAGATGCCAGGACCGATCCCAGGACCCCAGGATCATGAATGGAGCTGAAGGCATATGCTTAACAACTAAGCCACCCAGGCAGCCCTAAAATGCACATTCTTTGCACAAATATGCAATCATTTACTTAAAGTAAGTTCTTAGGAGTGCAAGTGCTGGACATCAACATTTATGACACAAAATACCAAATTGCATTCTTTACAACACCTTTACCTTGTAGCATTTAAAAAGCTCTCTGCAGGGTGCCTGGGTGGCTTAGTAGGTTGGCTTCTACCTTTGGCTCAGGTCATGATCCCACGGTCCTGTGAATATGTCCCACATTGGGCTCCCTGCTCAGTGAGGGGTCTGCTTCTCCTTCTACCCTTTCCCCCTGCTCATGATCTCTCTCTCTCAAATAAATAAAATCTTAAAAACAAAAAAACACCTCTCTGCACACAGTAGTTGCGGGTAACTGATGAATAATGAACAAAAGATGTTGTACATACAAAGTCATTAATCCCTACTTATTACATAATGCCTTCCTAGACTGTGGAACGGATGTAAACTACTGGAAGTAACATGATACAGTAGAAAGATTTTTCGAAGATTTGAATTGCAGGCCCAACTCTGCATACCCTCACATAAATCACTTTAGCCTTGTTTCCTGAATATCCTAATTTCTCAAGCTTATTGAAATATTTTAATAAAAAAAGATAAGCAAAAAGATTCTGTAAAATCAATCCAAAGGATTATGTGGATGTTTTATTAATCCAGTGCCCTAAATCAAGTGAAATTTAAAAGATGCTAGACTAATTTACCTCACAAACAACATCAAACAAACCTTGCTATTGTTCCTATTTTGATCTTATTCTCCAATTTCAGTAACCAAACTCCTACCCCTCTCCCTATATCTCAGTTTGCTGCCTCCTGGTTATACCACAAAAGGAATGAGATCCCACTCTGACCTCCTAGCCCCTGCTATCTAGAATTCTATCCACTGCCTAATACCTCCTATCTTTCAAATGTGATCTCAGCCTGTCTAGTCCTCTCTGACTTTTTTCCAGTATCTATCTTCCTTGAATCTTATAATCATGGCCAGCCTTTGGCTCATTTGAATACCAATTTTCAGTTAACAACATAAACAACAGGCAACAACAACACTCAAAATTTCTTGCTACTGGAGGTGACAACCAAATTTTAACAAGCTCAGTAAACAAGTAAGCACGAACCAGAACAGATGTTTCTTAGTTCCAAACAACCATTTCTAGTTATTACCTACTTACCCCTTCAGAGACCTTATTATCTAATTAAATGGGAATAATGATCTCTTCTGAACATATCCAACCACATCTTTGCTCAAAAAGTCCTTTCTATATAGAGTGCTCTGGTCTCTCGATTTACTTTTTCCAAACCCAATGGTACTTCCCCGAAGAATTTCTTTGGTTACTATAGCTTGAGTGACCCCTTCCTCTGAGTTCCCATAGCCCTCTGCTAAACACCTTTTACGGCACGTACTGTTATTTGTTATATTGTATTACAGATCTAATTTCTTCCACATTAGATCTGTGGTGTCCTGTATGTAACCAGCAGCCACATGTAGTAAGTGAGCACCTGTAATGTGGCTCGTCCAAATTTTATACTTCAGATTACTATGAAAATAGAACGCAAACTATGCCATTAAATTTGAGTTGAGGGGCGCCTGGGTGGCTCAGTGGGTTAGGCCTCTGCCTTCTACTCGGGTCATGATCTCAGGGTCCTGGGATCGAGCCCCATGTCTGGGCTCTCTGCTCAGCGGAGAGTCTGCTTCCCCCCCTCCACCTACTTGTGATCTCTCTCTCTCTCTGTTACATAAATAAATAAATAATATTTTTTTAAAATTTGAGTTGATTACACATTGAAACAGTTGGCTGGTGCCACTGTAGAGTTTAGCAGGCTTTTATCTGCAATACAGGATCTTAGGAAGGGATGAAATCCACTCAACAAGCTATGCACTTTGCAAAGGTGCTGTGTCTACTCAGGGGGAATAAACCTACTGCTTCACTCAAAGATGCTGTCCCTTACCAAACTGTGAACTCTAGGAGCTCTATGTATCCAAAAGGACATAACTTTTTCTAATTTGCACAGGCATCATATAAGCTAGCACTAGCCCCAAGATGGGGGGAACCATGTCTTATTCACGTTCTACCTGCCACATATTAGTTACTACAAGTAGTTGAATGAAGGAAAGATGGATAAATACACAACTCTACTAGCCCTCTTCAGACACACCTCCTCTTACTATTGATAACAACATATAACACTTGATATGGTTAAAGAACATAGCCCTCACTAGTGCCTATCACAAATCAAAATCATTGCTTAGCCTCAAATTTTTCTCTCCTAGCCATTATAGCACCAAATAAAAAAATTTTTTTATTGGCATTTTTTTTTCTTTCACAGCTTTATGCTCTCAAATAAGCATTTGATCATTCCCATTATACAATGAAAATGCTATATATGCCTTTTAACCCACTGAGCCACCCAGGTGCCCCTATATATGCCTTTTTTTAAAAACTCAGTCTAGAAACAAATAATGTTATATCAAAGAACCTATAATTCTTTCTGACCAACCTGATTGCATTTCTCTTCTTGCCTTAGAGTGCTTGACCTTGGGAGATTTCACAATTTCAGAGAGGCCCAAGTCTCCTGTGCTTAGTTTTCCTTTGGGACATGAGTCTGTACAATGCTGAATAATGCTTTTTTTCTCTGTTGCACTTTTTTGTGTAAATTCTTCTGTGTCTTTGTTGGGAATTATTTTTGAATCTACCTTCTTAGATTTGCATGACTTTTTCATTTTCTGGATTCTGTCAGAGTTATTTAAATCATTTTTATCTCCAGAATCCTTCTGATTAATTTTCTTGGTTTCTTTCTTTTTCTCCTCAACTAGATTTTTTGATTCTATTTTGTTGTTAGTCTGGGGTTTTTTCTTCTTCATCTTCTTTTGGTTCAATGCTTTATCATATTCATCAGATAGATCTGAATCAGAATCTGAAAGATCGTAAAAACGTTTCAAGTCCTCTGTAGTGCTGTGGTTGATAGGGCGTCCTCTTTTATCCACAGCATAATTCAACTTGAACCTTTTGTCATGAAACATTGCTCGAAATCTCTTGTCAATTTTGACTTTTCGGTCCTTTTCTGGCATTTCCCAAAATCTTGGATCTTTTGTAACCCTCCTAAACCGCTGGTCACTCATTATTTCTTGTTTGGATGCCATTTTTAAATGTCTGACTGGACAAATGCTTCAAGAAATCAAATCCTAAGAAGTGAAACAAATATTACGATAATGAAGGATTAGTTAAAAAAAGATGCTTAGGAAAAAAATGCTAATTCACAATATAGTCTAAGTTAAATATAAATAAAGGTAACACATCCAATTTCATTTCCCAAACTTATTCTGAGTCACATACAGAAAGGCAAAAACTATCAGAATATCCTCTTTTGATGATAGAGCATTTGGAGAAATAAATTAAAAAAATAAACAACAACAAGCAGAATTCCAGGGCTTTACAGAGGGAGACAAACGCTTACTAGCCAATTGCATTCACCTGGAATTTCTACATTTCTTTTTGTATACCTGGTACAAGTTAAAAGCTAATGTAATCAAAAGTTTCCCAAGCCTCAGCTGGTCCTATTTGTTTCTTCACATTCTGGTCCCACTCTTCCTGTTACTCCTTACTTCAGGCTACTACTCTGATCAGTCCT
>ML109263.1:28456-40096 GCA_003697995.1 Taxidea taxus jeffersonii
TTAATTAACAGTTAAGTTAATATTGCATTAATAAATGCAAGATAACTTTGAAGTTACTAATTCAGTGACTGGAAAAAGTCAGGGGATGTACTGGGGCAAGGAGCCCAGGAATTTCCCATTTTAACTATGTTATGTTTGAGGTAACAGTGGACTATTTTTAGCGTTAATGTCTGACAGGTAGTTGGAAATGTAGAACTGGAATTGGGGTGTTGAGGTTAAGAGCACTGACTTGAACTTGGATAGATAGGGATTTCAAATTCTGCTCTGCCACTTACTGACTGTATACCCTTGGACCAGTTACCCAACTTCTCCAGATCTCAGTTGCTGTAAAATGTAAGCAGTAATACCTATCTCCAAAGGTTAGCAAGAGGATAAAGTGAGACAAGGTTACGTGGAAGCTATTGTTCTTATTTGGAAGCCTGTCAGAGGTGATAACTGAAGCCACGGGAATATAAGCTTACTTGAGAAGCATATAAAAAGAACCTCCTACAACTGTTTTTGGGGGTGGGAGAATGGAGAGTAATTACACCATGGAAACTGGCAAACAGTACAACTCAGGAGACTTTTTGGTTTTTGGGGGGGTTTTTTTGAGGCCTGTAGTTAAACATTCACCTGCACACCAGTTGCACTTGACTAGTTAGCAGTGACCATGGAATAATAGGGTCCCTTTTCCAAGTTGTGGGCAAGAAAGTTCTTTAAGAAGGGGATATGCATGAAGCAGAAAGGATCAAAAGGAGGGGAAGCAGAGTAGAAAGTACTAAAGAAGTTTCTAGGAGAGAACACCAACAATGCTGGACTTCAGAGAGGTCAAGTAAAGTAGGACTGAGAGCAGACATGCTGTTGTAGTTGATTAGGTAGTTAACAATCTTCGTAAATAGTGTTGTTAGAGCAGTGAAAGTGGGAGTAGGTTACGAAGAATTGAGGAGAAAAACATTGAGAATTGGAGTTGTAGATTGCAAACAGAACAACTGGAAGGTAGAGGTGAGGAGAGATTGGGAGGCTTATGCCTATTTCAAGGTAAGGGAAAGAGACACAGAAGACAGAGATGGAAGATTGATAGAGATGATGATGGGGGCAGCAGAATCCTGGAGAAAAGAGCATAGTGGAAAGTGTTATTCTGGGAAAGAAATGGTGCAGGGCTCTTGGAAGAAAGAAAGGAGAGATGAAACAGGGAATATGAAACCAGTGAGTTCCCCTCCTCCCCAAGTGTCTGTGTTTATTAAGTTTTTCTTTGTAAAGAAATTATTAAGTTTTTCTTTGTAAGTTTTCTTTGTAAACTCTTTGAATGAACAACTGAAAGGTCCAGGTCTTTTATGGCCCAGGAGTGGAGACCAACTCTCAGCATATTGTGCTATGGAAAAGTTAACACAGACCTTAATCCTGTGGAATGAACTGAAGAGGTTGATTACTCACACCTATGTTGTGTATTTTATTAAATATAGTTAAATGTGTTAAATATAGGCATGATTGCCTATATTTAAATCTGTGCAACTTACTGTATATTATTAAAGCTAATTGTTTACCATACTGGTTTTATTGCAGAAAAATACCCTTCCAAAGCTGAAAATGACTCTATGATTGCTACTTTCTCCTTTAGCAATTTCAGCAGTTATTTTGTTTTATCAGTGGCTTTTTTACCTGATTAACTTTATTCTATTGCAGGAAACTGTTGGAAAGTTTTTCCAAGTAGACATTGCAGAAAATGCTTTGGTAGGTACCCTTATAACGCTCTTGGTTTCTGATCTCTTGGTTTTATTTTTAGTTTTTTATTTTTATTTCCTTCAAAATGAAAATAGTTTTGTTTTTTTTTTCCTGATTATACATAATACATATAAAGAATTAAACAATACAGGAAATGTAAAGGGGAAAGAAAATATCACCCCTGGTTCAGGGGCAACCATGGGTGACATTTTGATCTCCACCTTTGCAGATGTATAACTGTCCGCCAACATATAATTTTATGTAGGTGGTATAATGGTAAAATGCCATGTTTTTCACAGGGTATCATTCTTTTGTATCAACGAATGATTGATATACACCCCAATTCCACCTTTTTAAATGGCTATATATTATTCCAATATAAGAATATTCCATGGTTTATTTGGCTAAATTTCTATTGAAGGGCAGCTATATTTCTGTTTTCTTAAAAACCAACACTATGAAGAACATCCTTATATAAAGCAACTTGGTACTTTTATTTATTTTTCTCCCTGGAAATAAATTCTTAGTAGTGGAATTTACTGATACATTGATGTTCATCTTTAAATTTTTTATTATTTATTTATTTGTCAGAGAGAGAGAGTGAGAGAGCGAGAGCGAGCACAGGCAGAGAGGCAGGCTGAGGGAGAAGCAGGCTCCCTGCTGAGCAAGGAGCCCGATGCGGGACTCCATCCCAGGACGCCGGGATCATGACCTGAGCCGAAGGCAGCCGCTTAACCAACTGAGCCAACCAGGCGTCCCCATCTTTAAATTTTTAATATACATCAGACTGCCATTAGAGAGATAGAATAAAGGGTTTTAGGATTGAGCCCAGCATCTGACTCCCTTCGAAGCAGGAAGCCTGCTTCCCCCTCTCCCTCTCCCGCTCCCCGTGCTTGTGTTCCCTTTTGCACGCACGCTCTCTCTCTGTCAAATAAATAAATAATCTTAAAAAAAAAGAAAGAAAATATTATATGAAAGCACTTTTTCTCCTCTTTGGCAGCACTGGGCCAATTGTCTCTGTCTCTGTCAGTTTCATACACAGAAAGTAGAATCTTATTGATAGTTTTATTTGCACTTTGATTGTTAATGGAGCCAAACAGCTATTGATGTCTTTGAGCTATTAGTATTTCTTAATTTGTGAATTTGTAAGTAATTTTGTAATGTGCCTATACCTGCACTGTTGCCTTAGTTTGTTCTTATTCTAGGTAGTTTTAAGAGTTTGTTTTTTAAGGATATTAATTTCATCATCTATGTTGTAAATATTTTCCAAGTATGTTGCTTACATTTTTTATGGGTTTTTAGAAGTTTTTGATTGGTTTATCATCACATAGATCAGTCTTTTTCATTACAGTTCCTGGCTTTTGAGTCACATTTGCTTAAAGTGTTATCATCTAAGAGTATAAAAATGTTTACCCATATTTTTTCTAGTATGGCTTCAGTTACTCCACTGAAACTTTGAGCCTTCTGAGATTTGTTTTGGTGTGAGATAGGTATCCTGTATATATTTTCCCAAACCACTAGCCAGTTTTTGTGGCTGATCTTAATTCTTATTTGAGAAATACTTCTTGAGCTTCTTTGGCTCTTTTTTTGGAAGGAATAGAAACTGCCAAGTAAATATAACATTGACTTAAATTTAACAATGATTGCATTAGTAACTTAGATTCTATATGAATGTATTTTGAACTTTTATTTTTCAACCACTAGAAAAATATCTTAGAAATGGAGATTCCTACTGTCAGTGTTTTAGCTGATGAAGAGTTCCTTCCCTTCAGAGAAAATACATTTGACTTGGTGGTTAGCAGTTTAAGGTTGGTAATCCATTTGTACTTCTTAAAAATGTATGTTATAAATAAATAATTTATGATGTACAGTTTTAATATGGGGTAAAGAAAAAATAATGAAATAAATTCTTAATTTTTTTTAAGTTACAAACCAGTTTTCTTATTTTTTAAACTATAAGATTTCTCTGGTAAAGAATTATGAATTATATGCTCCCTAGTGGAGTTGATACACTATAGTACCTTAACTTTTTTCTCCACAACTTTTTTTCAATTTGCTAAAGCTCATCAGTGATAGAAGAGTTTCTTCCCCAGTATACATAACTTAGTATCCATATTGGTGGAGGCAGGATTTGGAAAGAGTATACTGGCTCCAGCATTCGAATATTAGAGCACTCTTAGAAACTCATCCTGGCCAATGAGGAAAAGCTAGTATTTCCCTCAACTTCAGTTTTTTTCCACACGGAAATATAGTCCTTAAGGTTATGTTTTCCCATTTGTGCTTCCTACCATGTCCCTCCACATTGATTACACAAACATATAAATATTTATTGAATAGATTGTAATATATGAGGCTCTGAGCTAGATGCTTTGGGGAAATAAAAAAATGAGTCCGGACGGAAATCCCATCCTCAAACAACTCAGCAGTAATAGTCTGTGTGTAACTTTATTTCCTCTATCTCATTTTATAGTCAGATTTTCTTACAGAAATTCAACATGCTCTGCATGTCAGCACAGCCCTTTTGATAGCTGTTTTTAGGGTGACCAGTCAGTGTGGTTCACCCAAGACTTTGGCAGTGTTAGCACTGAGAGGCCTATCTCCCGTTCCGAGACAGACTGGGAGAGTTGTACACTAGCTGTTGTCTTCAGTGAGTTTGTAATTTCTTCCGTGCTTTTTAAGGTATGCTAAGCAAATTTAGAAAAGTACATTCTACCATGAAATGAAAAACATTACAGAGAATGTTAGTCTAAGGGAAAAAGCCCTTGGTGGGGAGTAAGAATGTGAGTTTTAGCTCTTCTGCTTGCTGTTTGCAAGTACCTAATTCTGTTGCTTTCAGTTTCCCCATAAGTATGATAGAGCCTGTGATATGACCTTCTTAATTTTTTAAGTATCTAATAATTGTTAGAAAGCTTTATGAAAGATAAATGTGAGCTTAACATAGTATGGTTTGAAGTGGGTATTCAGTGCTATCCTGGAAGTTCATATAAGAGGATGCCACCTCTGTCAGGAAAGTATGACCATACTCTACAGAGACTGTGATTCTTGCCATCACATATCACCACACACTGGTAGTGGGTAAATAGAGGCAAAATAAAATGCAAGAGATTTACTAAATTAAGTTGTAAACACTATGTAGTATTTATAGTACTGTCATATTTTCTAGTGTGACAGAAGGAAGGTTTTCCCCTAGGAATATTTTTTGCTTTAAAACTTGTATGAAAACAGTCAGTGAATTTTGATATGCAACTTCAGACTTCAAAATTAATATCTTTTTGTTGGCTTTTATTTATAGGAGTGATAATTATACCAATTAATTATATGAATTAAGCTAAAACCAATATGTTATTAATATTCTAGTTTACACTGGGTGAATGACCTTCCTAGAGCGCTTGAACAGGTAAGAAACTTAATGTTGATTCTAATAGCCTGTGTTATTTTATTATTAGAAACTTCTGAATATTTCTGCTTTTTACCGGAAACTTCCAGATATTTTCCATTTTATACTTTTGACAGTTGGAAATGAAAGCAAATCAAATATTTATTATCTTCTATGGGCCAGATACAGTTGGTTCCCTTTGGCATATTAAGAAGTACATTGAGTGACTCTTGCCTAGGAATTCAAGAAATCTAATTATGGAGATGTTTCACATATTTATGAAAAGTCATACAAAATAACTTGGACAAAATAATATTGACATCACATTGATATAAGACATTTCCTGTGTGGGTCCCTTTTCTTAATTGCCTCTAAGTTTTGTGTGGGGAGGATACTATTTCTTCATATTTGTATCTTCCCTGCGCCTTATAGTTAGTGTGAGGTATATTTGTTGGTTAACATTTATCAGTGAATTGGTGAAGAGTAAGTAAAAAGCATTGTGTTCAGAAGAGGAAAGGGGATCACTGTGACTTGGAGTGGCCTCGGAAAGCTTCGAGAAGTGGGAATTACTTGAGCAGGGCCTTTGAGGATAGGTGAGATTTGGGGCAGGAAGGCATAATCACAGGGTAGGTAGGTGGGAGGTAGAAGAGCCTCAGGAGCATGAGGGACAGAGAGGGAGCCTGTTGGGAGATTAATGTAGTACTAGGAGATAAGGTATATTGGGACCAGATTTAGGAAGACTTGGGTAACAGATTAAGGAATTTTGAGTTCATTCTTTATGCAATTTAGAGCTGCTGGAGAATTTTGAAGAGGAAAGTGATGTGATTAAAGGCTGGTAGGCAGGATAACTACCACATCTTAAGCACATACTGTTTGCCAGTTTCTGTGCCCTGTTTTATATGTGCATTAAATAAATAACTCCATAGGATGTCTTCATTTTGCTACTTGGAAAACTGATGCCAGAAGTTTAGGTTTGATTAAAGAGACTGTTTCCTTGGTCCAGATGTGAGAGAAACTAAAGCTAGGTGGCAGTGGCAGGAGTTAACGGGAAGAGAGGGTATTTGGGACTCTTTAAGGAAGAATCAACAGTTTGGTGACTGGTTGGATCTGAAGATCAAAGACAGGGAGGGGTCCAAGCTCACCTTAAAGTTTTGAGTCTGGATGCCTGGGAGAATAATTAGTAAAAACAGAAGAAAGAATGGTAGTGATCATATAAAGGGAATGGAAAATGGTAATTGACAGAAATATGGCAGCTGGAGAGGGGAGTGGGTTTGAGAATTGAGTGTGTGTTGGTTGTGTTGGGAGGGTGAGTTTGCCAAGAGACAAATGGCCATGGCACAGGCAAATGAAAGTGAGTTTAGAGTTCTGGGAAGATGTCCAGACTAAAGATGGTGATTGGAAGTCATCTCTATGGAAATCCATGGGAATTGATAAGCCCCTCTGAGGTAGAAAGAAGCCGCAGAGAGCTGAGGACTGAATCTTAGGTCCCTGCTATATTATAGTTTGGAGATAAGAGAAGGAAACAAAGAGGCAGAAGGGAAGAAAGCAAAGATTTTATGGTTGGTTTGCTTATACACTGTTTTGTAATTGCTTCATAAATTTAAATATAAATTTTTTTCTTTTCTTTTTTTTTACAGAGAGAGAGAGAGATCACAAGTAGGCAGAGAGGCAGTCAGAGAGAGGGGGGGAAGCAGGCTCTCCGCTGAGCAGAGAGCCCAATGTGGGGCTCGATCCCAGGACCCTGAGATCATGACCTGAGCTGAAGGCAGAGGCTTAACCCACTGAGCCACCCAGGCGCCCCTAAATATAAATTTAAGATGGATACTTCAATGAGAGAGCCTACTACGATTTGGGGTTTACTTCAGAATCTACCTTTTCCTGTAATGTTCCTCATTGTTGAGAATAGTCCATCAAATCTAGTTATAGGTGGTAGTTCTAAGAGAATGAGTAAACATTTGTGATTCTGGAAGCCATTATAGCCACTATTTTGCTTGAGTTATCAATTAAAAATAGCTTTTGTTTGAAAGTTGGAAAATAAGTTAGTTACTTTTCCTTAAAGGAAACTAATGTTTGATTGGGTTAATGTTGTGAATCATAATAATTTCTGTATAAATTAGCTTTTTCTGCTAAAAAGTGACCCCAGCTCAACAGTTTAAAACAACAGTTAGCTCAGAATTTTGTGGGTTGGGTGGGAATGTGTGTTGGAGTTAGTTAGGAAATCCTTCTGGGTCTGGCTTGGCTCACCAAGCCAGTATCTGTGATCTGTTGCTAGATCAGAGCTGGCCTCTCAACAGTGGCATTAGCTGGGATGTCTCAGATCTCTGCTCCTCATACCTCTCAGTCCTCACCAGGCTAGCTCAGGCTCGTTCACAGCATGGTGGCAGCACAGGGAATCAAGTAAAGCCATTTCAAACTTTGGTGTGACCCTGGCACACTGCCACTTGCACTGCATTCTTTTGGCTGCAGCAGGTCACAAGGTTGTCCCAGATTCAGGAGGAGGGGAAATAGCTTCATTTTCTGATGGAGTTGTTTGATGGGAGTGACATGTAAAGGGCATAGTAGAGGTTTGTGATTTTTGCAATCTACCACACTTTTAAATTTTTTTCTTTCAGTATTTTCTCATTATAAAAGTAATTTTTGTCTATTATTAGAAGAGTTTAAAACATTTAATATATTTTAGGGACGCCTGGGTGGCTCAGTGGGTTAAGCCACTGCCTTCGGCTCCGGTCATGATCCCAGGGTCCTGGGATCGAGTCCCGCATCGGGCTCTCTGCTCGGCAGGGAGCCTGCTTCTCCCCTCCCCGTTCTGTCTGCCTCTCTGCCTACTTGTGTGATCTCTGTCTGTCAAATAAATAAATAAAACCTTTAAAAAAAAAACAAAAACAAACAAAAAAAAAACATTTAATATATTTTAGAGGTATTAATGCTATCAATGAATTATTGCCTATCTTTGTAATATTATACTGCAGTTCCTTTCTGACATTTGGTTGCCTTAGGTGTTGTTTATTAAATTTTCTCATTATTTGACAGAATAAGAATGGTAATTGTAAGATATTGATTTAGACAGCATATGTTCTTTTAACGTTTTTTATCCTTCTAACATTTTTTTAATATAAAATTTTAACTAATTTTGTTGTCTTGTATTTATTACAGATTCATTACGTTTTAAAACCAGATGGAGTATTTATTGGCGCAATGTTTGGAGGTGACACACTGTATGAACTTCGGTGTTCATTACAGTTAGCAGAAACAGAAAGGGAAGGAGGATTTTCTCCACACATTTCTCCTTTCACTGCTGTCAATGACTTAGGACATCTGCTTGGGAGAGCTGGCTTTAACACACTGACTGTGGTAACTATCAAGAGAGTTAATTCTCATTAACCCATTAATCACACAGTTCAGAAACAACTTGTCATTTTAAAGTAAAAATATGTAGATATTGATGGTATCATAGAAAGGTTTTTACACTTTTTCTCTCTTTAAATTTAGTTTGTATAAACACATCTTGATTGGTAAAGGTAGGAAAGTGAAATTTTTAGTATTTGGTTTCTGAAGATGTAGCTCAAAAAATCCAAACCTCAGTTAACAAGGAGATTGTTTTCCAAGCCTTACTATTCCATTAGAATCTTTAAAACCAGAGTTACACGTAATATGAAACAGCATTTCAGATGATGGAGAAAAGGAGATGTGCAGGAGCATTTACAGCTCTACCTCTACCACCAGCCCTTAACTGAAATGAGGCAGAAATGAAGGTATGTGCATTTACGATCAACAGTAGAAAATCAACGGTAAATGATAGGGGAAAAAAAAAATGGTAGGAAAGAGGGCTGTACTCCATTAGGGCTAGAGAGATCTGGAAAGAGGACCTATAGGCTGTCAGAAGAAACATGGAGTCAGCATGGTACAGTGGTGGTATGGGGCATAGATGTCTGACAGGTATAATTTGGTTCCTTACCTTGTCCCTTTATTAGCTAGGGAAATTTGGGAGATTTAATTCACTTCTTTGAGTATTTTTTTTTCTTTTTTAAAGAAATTCAAATGTTTCTCATCTCAGGTGGCAATTAGAATTAAGATAAAGGATGTGAAATACCTGGACCATGGTAGATGCTCAATTAATATTTGCTCCTGCCTTCCTCTCTCCCCTCCTCATACTTCTAGTACTTTGCCATCCAAGGCTTCCAACAGGGAGTTATCTGGAGAGACAGTTGCCCCCTTCCAGCTCCTTTCATTAGCATAGTTACTCTAAAGGATTTTATTACTGCCTTCAGAGGTCAGTTGACTAGACTTGCTATGATTTCCAAACCCCTCAGGTTTAAACACATCTCTGTTTTGGAGGAAATAGGAATTTACTGACGAAGAAACCTTCTCATTGATGATAGGCTTAAGACTGAAATAACCATTTAAGGAGATTCAATGTGAATATATTTCATAAAATCAATCAACCAAGAAAAGGTTGTCCTGTCCTTCCTTGTTAGGGTAGAAAGCACAGGGCATAGACCATAGACCACTAGGGTCTCTGAAGTTGGAAAGGCGCCTCAAGAAGGGACGAGACAGTAGGCTAGGAAATGATAGCAACTCTTCAAGATTTCACAGCTGTGTCTTCTATAAACTGCTACTGGCCTGAGTCAGCAGACAACAGTCAGCTGTTGGCAGCTGGAAAGGGGAAAGCTCTGCCTCATGTGAGGGTTCTGCTTTGTAATTAAAGCAAACACTGTCAAATACAGGCAGTTGTACAAGAGGGATCACTGTGTATTTTTCAACACTTTTGAATTATATAAGCAATAACACAAACATTTTGTAAACATTAAACTGTACAGATAAAGTGGCAATTTGTTATTTGCCTTTAATCCCCAAAATTTTAGCTCTCTCCTTTGAGAAACAGTTCTCCAAATTTTGCTTTTAGGACCATGCTACATACTTAAAATTATTGGGACCTTAGAGATCTTTGGTTATGTGGTTTATATCTATCAATATTAATCAAATTAGAAATTAAAACTGAATTTTAGTATTTACTAATACATTTAAAACTAACAGTAGTGTACCTGTTATGTGTTAACATAAAAAACCTATGAAAGAAACTATTTTCCAAAAGAAAAAATTAGAAGAATGTCATTGCTTTATATTTTTGCAAATTTCTTAAATGTATGACATAATACAATTGCTAAATTCTCATCCTTCTTCTGCAGTCATAAGACTGTCTATCAAAATATTACATGTTGGGGCACCTGGGTGGCTCTGTGGGTTGAAGCCTCTGCCTTCGGCTCAGGTCATGATCCCGGGGTCCTGGGATCGAGCCCCGCATCAGGCTCTCTGCTCAGCTGGGGGCCTGCTTCCCCCCTCTCTCTGCCTGCCTCTATTCTTACTTGTGATCTCTGTCTATCAAATAAATAAATAAAATCTTTTTAAAAAAATCATTTAAAATATCACGTCACGTAACTTACGAAAAATCCTTTGTACTCATGAGAGACTGAGAGGTGAAAAAGCCAAATAGCATTGTAGTATTTTTACAAGAATAGTTTTGGGGGGGGGGGAATAGTTTTGACTTTGTGGACCCCCAAAGGTGTGCCTTCTTGCAGTTTTCTATGTTGTAAAGTGGACTTAACATTTTAGAAAAATTTCTACTGGAGCACTGGTGGCTCCGTCAGTTAAGCGTTCAACTTGATGTTGGCTCAGGTCAGGATCTTGGGGTTGTGAGATTTGAGTCCCATATTGGGTTCTGTGCTCAGTGCAGAGTCTGCTTGAGATTCTCTACCCCCCCACCCGACTAGCACATGCATGCTCCATAGATAAATAAATAAAATTTTAAAATTTTCTACTAAAAATGTTTAACCTAATATAGCACTTAAAATACTACATTTCTGTTAGTTGGGAAATCTACTATGGAAAATACCTTCTATATTCTTCTATAAAAAATGAGCTGAATAACTCAAACAATAAGATAATATAAAAATATTGGTGTGGAATCTTCTTTGTGGTTTATAAAAAATTAAGAGAGTTGCAAATTTAATAATAATATACAGATTTGTTCCTTGGTACATATACACTGTCTCTAATATGTTGTGTTAACATTATATCCTAGTTCATTGTCTAAAAAAAATCTCATCCCAAACAGCTAATAAAATCCGTTACACAGGTTTATGGCACATACAACATTAGGTATAACGGGTTTTTTTTTTAATTAATTTATTTATTTGACAGACAGAGATCACAAGTAGGCAGAGAGGCAGGCAGAGAGAGAGGGAAGCAGGCTCTGCGCTGAGCAGAGAGCCCGATGTGGGGCTCTATCCCAGGATCCTGAGATCATGACCTGAGCTGAAGGCAGAGGCTTTAACCCACTGAGCCACCCAGGCACCCCATAACGGGTTTTTTAAAAGATTTTATTTATTTGACAGAGATCACAAGCAGGCAGAGAGAGAGGAGGAAGCAGGCTCCCTGCTTAGCAAAGAGCCTGATGTGGGGCTCCATTCCAGGACCCCGAGATCATGACCTGAGCTGAAGGCAGAGGCTTTAACCCACTGAACAACCCAGGTGCCCCCCAGGTGTATCTTTTTTTTTTTTTTTTT
>ML109263.1:40496-51201 GCA_003697995.1 Taxidea taxus jeffersonii
CCCAGGGGCGCCTGGGTGGCTCAGTGGGTTGAAGCCTCTGCCTTCAGCTCAGGTCATGATCTCAGGGTCCTGGGATCAAGCCCCGCATCAGGCTCTCTGCTGAGCAGGGAGCCTGCTTCCCCCACTCTCTCTGCCTGCCTCTCTGCCTACTTATGATCTTTGTCAGATAAGTAAATAAAATCTATTAAAAAAAAAAAAAAAAGAAAGTGACTACCCAGAGATGGTCTTATTGAAAGTGCACGTACAATATTGTCATGCATGTGTTAACAAGAAAAGAAATTTTTAAAAAAATGTATAGATAAGGGGTGCCTGGGTGGCTCAGTGGGTTAAAGCCTCTGCCTTCAGCTCAGACCATGATCCCAGGGTCCTGGGATCGAGCCCCACATCGGGCTCTCTGCTCAGCGGGGAGTCTGCTTCCTCCTCTCTCTCTCTGCCTGCCTCTCTGCCTACTTGTGATCTCTCTCTGTCAAATAAATAAAATCTTTAAATAAAAAAAAATGTATAGATAAAATGAGATAAACAGAGCAGGTCTAAAGCAAAAAGAAGTCTCCTCCTGACTTCTGATACCTGGACCCTTGCCCCAAAGTTGACCACTGTTGTGTGTATATCCTTTCAGAACAATTTTTCATTATACACCGCTATACAATTATGTCATTTAAACATACATTTGCAACAATATATATACTTGGTTGCTTTTTTTTCTATAAGCACTCAGGGTTTTTTTAGTTAATAGCATATCTTTTTTTTTTTTCTAAGATTTTATTTATTTATTTACAGAGAGAGGAGCAGAGGGAGAGGAGAAGCAGACTCCCCACTGAGCAGGGAGCACGATATAGGGCTCGATCCCAGAACCCTGGGATCATGACATGAGCAAATACAGTCGCTTTGCTGACTGAGCCACCCAGGTGCCCTAGTTAATATCATATCGTGGAGATCTTCCCCTACACATATCTATTTCTCCATTAATGGACATTTAGATTACTTATAGCTAGTTTTTTGGTTTCTCGTTGTTCTTTTGTTGCTGTTTCAATGCTAATTCAATGCAGTGAATTTCCTTTCACATAATTTTGGTTTATCTGTGAGGTCAATTTCTGGCAATGGAATTGCTGGGTCAAAGAAGCTGTACATTGAAATTTTTACAGATAGGGTCAGATGACTTTCCAAATGTATCAATTTATTTTATTTATTTTTTTTTAAAGATTTTATTTATTTTTCAGATAGAGAGCACAGGAGCGAGTACAGGCAGACAGAGTGGCAGGCAGAGGTAGAGGGAGAAGCAGGCTCCCTGCTGAGCAAGGAACCGGATGTGGGACTCCATCCCAGGACGCTGGGATCATGACCTGAGCCCAAGGCAGCCGCTTAACCAACTGAGCCACCCAGGTGTCCCTGTAGTATCAATTTATGTGCCCCATCAACAATATAAGAATATGGGAACTCTTTTTTTCGTTTTTTAAGATTTTATTTATTTATTTATTTGACAGAGATTACAAGTAGGCAGAGAGGCAGGCAGAGAGAGAGGAGGAAGCAGGCTCCCCGCCCCGAGCAGAGAGCCTGATGTGGGGCTTGATCCCAGAACCCTGGAATCAGGACCCGAGCCAAAGGCAGAGGCTTTAACCCACCGAGCCACCCAGGCGCCCCAGAATATGGGAACTCTTGCTTATACTTTGTTTTGTTTCTTTAAGGTTAAAAAAATGGTCATTTTGTTTTGCATTTCTCTGGGAGTTAGAATGGATTTTTTAAGATTTTATTTGAGAGAGAGCAAGAGAGCAAGAAAGAGGCGGGGAAGGGCAGAGGAAGAAGCAGACTCCCTGCAAGGAGGGAGCCTGACACAGGGCTTGATCCTGGGACCCTAGAATCATGACCTGAGCCGAAGGCAGACACTTAACTGACTGAGCCACCCAGGCCCTCCTAGAATGGATGTTTTTGATGAGTGTTCTTTGGGCTTTATCTTGATTCTGTTCAACATTAAAGTCCAAAATAAGGAGGAATAATGAACACATTAGATAAAGTTGTAAAACATGCAATGATCTAGACACTTCAAAAGTGGTTAGTGCAAAAGATAAAGTTTGAGATACATGCAGCATAGCAAACTTGGAAAAAAATAAAAAATATGTGGCCTGTATTTGGGAGCTAATTCCCAATATATACAAATTTCTACATCTTCATGCTTAACGCGGAATTTTATCACATCATAGCCCTGTGCTGGTTGGACAGCTTTTCTTCATCCTGTAGTTGTGCCACCTGGCCTTTGCTTCTTCTTAGGTTACCACAGCAAAAAGGATGCCCGGAAAAGCCTCACTAGTTCTTTATTACCTTGCTCTTTCCTTTCCTTTTGCTGTGGTAGGCCAGAAGAAATGCCTTCTGGGGACTGGGAAGTATCAAGGAGCACCTGGATATTTGGGGAGCATCAGTCTCTGCCACTACATTAACAGTAAACTCTTGTATCAGGCTTCAGAAAGAATGGAACATAATTGCCCAGAAGTCCGTTTGAGAAATGTGCCAGTGGTGTGCCTAACTCTCAAGTGAGCCAGTGCAGTATGGCTGCATTACTAGAAGCAGATTGGAAATACCTTGGGAGATGACCCTATTTCCCTATTTGGCTTGATTCTGGATGCCCCCCCACCTTTTTTTTATTTTATTTTTTAGAGACAGGGAAGGCAGGGAAGGAGAGAGAATCCCAAGCAGACTCTAAGAACGCAGAGTCCAATGTGGAGCTCAGTCTCATGACCCTGAGTTCACAACCTTAGCTGAACCCAAGATCTGGACATTTAATGACTGAACGACCCAAGTGCCCCTGGGTGCCACATTTTAAGAGACTGATATTGACAACGTACTTAGTAACACAGTAAAGATGTGTAAGGATTTATAAATCTATAAATTTTGTCCAGAAGACTAACTCCTCTATCCAAAAACCTACAGTGTCCTGGAAAATTTCAAAGACTTAAAGAAGAGGGTGATGGTTTGCAGATATAAAATAGATTGGTTCTGTGTTGTTTCCAGGGAGAGAACTAGAACTGGGTTGATGGAGTTTTAGGAAGATTTCTCTTAGAATAGTGAGTATTTATTCTGCAATTTGACATTTTCATAAAGCAAGCATAAACTGGATGACATCTGTGCAGATTATTAAAGATTTTTTTTTTTAATTTGACAGAGAGAGGTCACAAGTAGGCAGAGAGGCAGGCAGACAGAGAGGGGGAAGCAGACTCCCCGCTGAGCTGGTAGCCCAATGCGGGGCTCTATCCCAGGACCCTGAGATCATGACCTGAGCCGAAGACGAGGCTTAACCCACTGAGCCACCCAGGCACCCCTGTGAAGATTATTATAAAGAACATTCCTGTTTACCATGAGAAATTGGTCTGGGAAATCTCTGTGGCCTGTTTTCAAATCTGGGTCTTCTATGATGAATGTCAAATGAATATTCCTTTTTCTTTTTAAATAGGATACTGATGAAATTCAAGTTAACTATCCTGGGATGTTTGAATTGATGGAAGATTTACAAGGTAACACACTTTAAAGAATGTTTAATCTCTGTTTGAGAGTCATTTTGAGAGCAAACTCGGTGGCAGGTACTGGGGCTAAGCACTATGGATACATTGGTGAGGAGAAAGCAGACTGTCTTCATGGAGCTTATAAAATAAATGGATGAGGCAGACATTACACAGCTGCCATAAAGATAAATGTTAAATTAGAATTGTGATAAGTGCTACTAAGTGGAAGTGCATAGTGCTATGACTGCTTCTAAAAAGACGGCGGAACTTTCTTGAAGGGTGCATCTGAGGCTGGTAGAGCACATCAGTGACTTTTTCCAACAAGAGAAACTGGCAGTTCAGGTCCAGGCACAAGTGGGGTAGTTGGGTTAGTAGTGTAGGTTTGGTTTTATTAAAGGGATAAGCCCTAGTGGGAGAGAATCAATGAAGTCGTGTCTGAGGAAGTGGTGATTGTGCTCCAAAAAATGGTGATGAGGGGAGGGAAGTGAGTCGCAGGCAGGGAGAATAGCAGGTGCAAAGGCTCTCTGGCAAGAAAGAGCCTGGCAGGTACTAAAAGCGGGACATTTTGGCTGGAGTACAGGGAATAAAAAGGAGAGAACTAAGTAATGAAATTGGTGAATAAATGGGGACCTTTTGTTCCTGTTGATATTGTCTTTATCTTAAAACCCCTCTGAGGCATTTAATGGAGGGAGAAGGGGGGGAGTCATGACATTAGATTTGTGTTTTGGATAAAATGGATCGGCAGATCAACTAGTAAGGGAGACTCATTGCTGTAAAGCTTATTGAAAAATGATGGCGGTTTAGACTAAGGTGGTGGCTGTGGAGATTTGAGAGAAATGAATGGATTCTAGAGATAATTAGGATGTAAATTTGGCTGTCCTTGCTGATGGGTTACCTGCGGGTACGTGGAGAGAGCTATTTCAAACATAACTGCTAAGTTTCTGGCTCACATAACCAGACAGATGGTGCCCCTTCACTGACAGAGAAAACAGTAGAAGAAGACCAAGTACGGGCAGGGACACTCTTGAGTTTACATGTGGGTATTTTGGGTTTGAAGTGCTTGTGAAATGTCTAAGAGGAGATGTCAAGTAGGTGGCTGTGTGTGTGGGTGTGCCGTTTTAGAGGAGGTGATTGCCTGGTTAAAATATCATGAGTCATTTGTGAATTGGTGGTATTTGAAGCATTTGCCTGGAATGAGAGCATGAAGTGAGAAGAGAGCATGGCCAGATTCTGAGCCGTTAGGAGCCTAATAGGGACTATGCAGAAGGACATGTCTGGGCGTATTACAGATGTGATGGCAGAGGCAGAGTAATGGAGAACCATTAGTGGTGGGGAGACTGAAAAATCTGGGAAACCGTGGTACTGGTGATTGTTAAAACTGAAGTCACCTAGGGTGGTGGCAGGACTTGGGGTGCAGATGGGACCTGAACCAGGTCCCAACCCCCCAGTAATGAGAAGAGGGACTGGGAGCCTGATGTCTGTGTCACAGCAGGCAGGAGTGGAAGAAGGTGATGGCCAAATAGTGTGAGTCTCAGCAGGGCAGGGGTTTTTAACAAGTTAGAGAAAAAAATGGCCTAGAAGAGGTTTTGGGGAACAACAGGGATACAAACCCTTACCTCCTAATTCTGAAAGAGGTAAGGCACTCAGACATAAACGTCTGCCACGGAGAAGTGATTTTCTCCTAGGAGAGCTTCGACTTGCCTAAGAAATTATGAGCTTTGACTTTGTATTAAACAAATGGCATAGGCAGTTTTGATAAATGAAGGAAGCTGAAGTGATTAAAGGTGTGTTCGTTGAAACCAGAACTGTGCTTACCTAGGGGAACCTTAACTGGATCCTGAAAAATGATAAGATGATTTAAGCAAGAGATTTATAAGACTAAATAGCTTGCAGTTATTTACAGATACATAGTTTTTCTTAAATGCTATTGAGTTGCTTCTCTCGGTAGTCTTCTGGTAACTACTTAATGCCTGTATTACAAGTGAGGAATGAATATGAGGCCCAAAGGGAACACTTCCCTGTTAGTGGCAGAATTAGTTGCCAAACTCTTGCCTTCCTGATTCCTGCTCTGGCACTCTCTTACCCAACACTACTTCTCTTGGCTACTCCTTTATAACAGTCCATTTTACCCATCATCCAGCCTCCTCTGAGTATGGTACTTCTGTTGGCTTTACAAGGAGAAAGATACGTAGCTAAAAACTTACTACTGTAGTCACTCTTTGTTTTTTACAGTTTAATACAGAGGTTAAATTAATAGCATGTGTGCTTCACGATTGGATCAATGATACATCACATATCCCTTCCCAAGCACTGCCCCAAACACTTAGCTTCCCATGACATAATCACGGAGCCCCTTCATCCAAAGGCCGGTGGTGGTGGGCCAATGATGTATCATTCAGACTCTAATGATAAAAATATTTCTCAAATGCAGCATTTTTTTTTATTCTGCTATATAATAAATGCTGGACTCGTGATTCATTTCAAGAGAGAAGCAAGAAAGAGACAGAAACTAGATGCATCAGCTGGAAAAGGTTACTACCCACTGATTTAAAAATACAGAACTTGCTCTGTGCTGGGTGCAGTTCTGTGTACCCAGCACAGAGTAAGTTCTGTGATATTTTCTGATATCCTAATTTTACAAATGAGCAAATAGAGGCATTGAGAAGTTAAGTATCTTGTTCATGGTCACACTGGATCTGGATCTGAAGTCCAGTACTGCGCCTACTTGATGTGTGTGCAATTTTTTTTTTTATTGAAGTTAGCATAGTATAGCGCTCTAATCTTACCTGTATAGGTGCTTGTATTTTTAATCACTATCCAGACAAGGATTAGAACATTTCCAGCCCCTCAGAAGGTTGCCTCATGCCACTGTCCAGTTGAGAACCGCTGCTTCCCCCATGGGTTTTAAATGGTCATTTATTGGGATGCCTGGGTGGCTCAGTTGGTTAAGTGGCTACCTTCAGCTCAGGTCATGATCCCAGCGTCCTGGGATCGAGTCCCACATTGGGCTCCTTGCTCGGCAGGGAGCCTGCTTCTCCCTCTGCCTCTGCCTGCCTCTCTGTCTGCCTGTGCTCGCTCTCTCTCTCTCTCTAACTAATAAATAAATAAAATCTTAAAAAAATTAAAAAAAAAATGGTCATTTATTTTGCAGACCTGTTGCCTACTATTTACCTTAAGAGGCCTTGCCAGTGCTTCTCTTATTTTCACTGTTAAGTCTTTTACATAAGTCATATATTTTAGTCTTTGAGTCTCTTATCCTTAGGAGAATTAAGAAGAATTATGTAAAGATAACTTGTAGAAGTGATATTTAACAAAGTAGATATAAATAGTAAATGGTTGATTTTATATTCATTCCCCTACCATTTATTTACCTACCATGTGCCAACTATTGAGCCAGTGATGAAATTACATAGTTCCTGATCTCAGGGAGCTTGTGCTCTAGTAGAGACACCGAAATAGAGACATAGCCATTTAACTGTAAAATGAGATAATTGTGGTTTAAAGTATAGGGAAAAACAGAATCCCTAAATTTGCTTAAGGTGTCAGAGATGCTTTTGTAGAAGAGACAGGACCTAAGCTAGAATGAGTTTACCAGGAGAGTGAGTCAGTGGGTACAGGTTTGGGACGTTGCCTGCCAAGCCAAGGGAATGGTCCGTGTAGAATCATGGAGATGCAAGAGGATTCACAACTTCCTTCACTTTCCTAATTAAGAAACTCTACAGTAATTCTCTATTGCTTGAATATGTAGAATGGAAAGATGATGGGAAATGATGCAGGATAGTCCACCAGAGGCTTCAGATGTTATCAGGTGAGCCTGGTACTGTGGGGGAAAATTTCATGCAGAAGAGAGACTGTCAGATCACTGTTAAAAAAACTCATCCTCCAGCATTGTTTATAAGGCATACTCTATGGGAAAGGTAAGACTAGACCTAATATAGTTCATTTCTCATGTTACACATAAGTAAACTGAGGCACACAGAGAAGTTAAGGCACAAGATGATATAAGTGATAGAGACAGGATTTAAGTCCAGTGTAGCAGCCTAACTCAGATCCTGAAATCTCAACCATTCTGCCTTTAAAAGGTCAGAGGCAGCTGAGATGGGGAGAAGAGTAGTCCAGGGATGAATGGAGGAGAGGAGGAGCTTGGGTGACTACTTCCAGGTGTGCTGCTTTGCCTACTGGAAGATGGTGTTACCCTCAGATTGGTTTTTGGTATTTTATATTGTTACACTTTTTCTTGATGTTGTAGTGTTTCTCATTTGAGCTGCCATTGTTATTAATTCACAGAAAAAAAGTCCAGAATGTTGACATAATTTTACAAAACAAGTGTGTATCAGCTGATGAATGCATGAAAAGTTTTGGAGGCTTTCACAGTAGTTTTAAGGTAAGTTCAATTTGTTTGCTTTTAAAGACAATACTCAGTATTGTTCCTCCTAAAGCAGAATAGATTAGATTTTTATACTAGCAGTTGAACTTAACCTTAAAAACACTGTGAGAGTCTGTAACAGTCACTTGCTTCCAGGATGTTTCTGTTATCCCAAAGCCCAGAGCTGGTCAGAAATTCCTAAATGTGTTTCCCAGGTTATCTTCAGTAAAGGTCTACCATGATGCATTATGAAGTGCTGTCATTCCATTTTGAAGATGATAAAACTGAGTTTATAGTTAGAGTTAAGTGATGTTGCCCGAGATTACTTAAGGATCAGAACTGGGATTATGATCCCAAGGTCTAGGCTTTCTGCACCACACCACACTGCTACCGTGCAGAGAAAGGAAGGTTGGTATGGTGGTTTGCTTCTCTTGTGAGGCAAGGGTGTGCTTCTCTAGCAGCAGAGCTACTGGCTGTGTTATGCAGTAGTGCTCTTAAATTTCTTTATCAGGGAGAACATTATGCCTGATCATCTTAATTAGTATATCTAACACCAATTATTTAAAAGGCATTTTAGAATTTCTAGTGTATTAAGCATTCCCCCCATCCTCATGTATTATGTATTTACATTAAATAAATTAAACCTGTTTTCCACTGGTATTGCCTGTATCTAAAGTGTAATAAGTCATGACACTGGGAAGGTGAGCGGGAATGAAAGCACCACAGCCGTCATCAACTTAGATTCTCTCAATCCAGCTTCCGGTTTACTTCTGGTCACTTGATATGGTTGGTACTCACTATGTAGGAGAATGTTTTTAAATCAGGTTATGTAATGGGTCTCTAATGTTAGCCATAGAAGCCTTCAGAGATCATCTGGTCTGGCCACCTAGAAGACCCACAGCAACTGGTCTAAGGTCATAACTGTGTCGTTGTGACAGTAAGAATACAATCCGCCTTTTTCTTCATGACAGTCTAGTTTGTACGTCTGTTTCATGAAGTGGGGCTGTTGTACTCACAGGGTGCTGGACATTGCTTTTAGTATCAGAGAATCTCATTATTTTAAGGAATAATAGGAACCTTTTGGGATTGAAGAAAAAAAGGTTCACTTATTAGAACTGATATGTTGATTGTTTTTAATAAAGCCATTGAAAACTTCTAAAGAACAACTGATATTGGGAAGTTTGTTGGGGTCTTTTTGTGAAAGGAAGAAAACAAGAGAACTGATTTTTGATGGTATGGTATATAGAGAGTAAACGTAAAGGATTTTTACTTTGGAAATTTTTGATTTCTTGGACTAGTTTAAAATGTGGCCTTTCAAAGGAATTTTAAGTATGTGCATAAAAAAATCAAATACAGGGACACCTGGGTGGCTCAGTTGGTTAAGCAGTTGCCTTCGGCTCAGGTCATGATCCCAGCGTCCTGGGATCGAGTCCCACATCGGGCTCCTTGCTCGGCAGGGAGCCTGCTTCTCCCTCTGCCTCTGCCTGCCTCTCTGTCTGCCTGTGCTTGCTCGCTCTCTCTCTAACAAATAAATGAATAAAAATCTTAAAAAAAAAAAAATCAAATACACAGCACTCATTGTAGAAAAATATCAATCCTAGCTTTTAGCCATCAACTTGAAGAAAAGAAGTCTAGGGATGCTGGGTGGCTCAGTGGGTTAAACATCTGCCTTCAGCTCAGGTCTTGATCCCAGGGTCCTGGAATCAAGTCCCACACTGGGTTCCTTCCTAAGTGGGGAGTCTGCTTTTCCCTCTGCCTGCTGTTCCCTATTTGTGTGTGCTCTCTCTCTCTGACAAATAAATAATCTTTTTTTTTAAAAGTCTAAAATTTTATGTATGTATAAATGTATGTATATAGGCTCCAAACTGGACTTGGCTTAAATGTGGGGTTTGAACTCAAAATCCTGAGATCAAAACCTGAACTGAAATTACAAGTCAGATACTTAATCAACTGAGCCACCCAGGTGTCCCAGAAGTCTAAATTTTAAAACATTAGGAAAAGTGCCCCTGTAAAGAATGCACATAATTTCTTCCTAATCTGGGAGTAAGAAAATATTGTAAAATCTGAAACCACATTGATACTGTCTGATGAATTTCAGAGCCCTCTCCCAAGTTTCACAATCAGACGTTAGCAGTGCTCTGTCTTCTGAAGAGCATCTAAAAGGGGCATGAGGGGCACCTGGGTGGTTCAGTGGGTTAAGCCTCTGCCTTCTGCTCAGGTCCTGATCCCAGGGTCCTTGGATCGAGCCCCGAGTTGGGCTCTCTGCTCAGCAAGGAGCCTGCTTCCTCCTCTCTCTCTGCCTGCCTCTCTGCCTACTTGTGATCTCTGTCAAATAAATAAAAATAAATAAAATCTTTAAAAATAAATAAATAAATAAATGGGCATGAAAGGTGGCATCCTTGGAAAGGTACTTGCAACTCCTTGTGACTTACCTGGAGGGTCCTTGCCTTGCTTTTGCCCACCTGGCACACTTTAGATCACTGTTAGCAAGTAAGGTGTGCTTATGGCACTTGTCTCCTGAAATTTGACTTCTTCTCTGGTCTTAATATCCAGAAACTTCAAGTAGTTTTTGCCTTAGAGTCACTAAGGAGCCTAGCTACAATCTTAGGGAATGGGGATGGGTATTGTTGGATGGATGTTAATCTGTTAATTGTGCTTTGGATGTGAGGTTAAAATTGTGCTTTGAGCAGCTCAGCTGTTGGCGGTATTATCTAAAACTGCCTGTAGTGTATTTTTAGGTATGGGTGAGAGTAACTGTGCTTGGAATAGAAAAGGCCTGCTGCACCGAGACACGATGCTGGCAGCGGCGGCGGTGTACAGAGGTAAGCGAGCAGGGCGTCTTTCCCACCCG
>ML109263.1:51601-139252 GCA_003697995.1 Taxidea taxus jeffersonii
GCCTCACTGAGGAACGTGTGCCCTGCCGGGTTTATCCCTTAAAGTTGCCAGGACTTTTTCCTTTCCCATTGAGGCATCATCAGATTTTTTTGTCCTTCCTTTCAGAACAGAGATCCTGTAGTTTGATATCCTTTTTCCAAACAGCCCTTAACTGTATTTCTGTCAGCTTCTCAGCGTTGAGGATTTTTCATGTAAGGCATTCTCAGAGTCCTCCAAATCCCAATATCCATTTCTCTTCGGAGACATGACTTTTACTGAGCAGATTTTTTTCTTCCTACTTCCATTTTTTTCAGATTGTAACCATTATTTGTCTTTATAGAAATGTACAAAAATGAGGATGGTTCAGTACCTGCCACATATCAGATCTATTACATGATAGGATGGAAATACCATGATTCACAGGTAATAATATTAAGACAAATCATTTCTCTTAGTGGGTTCATGTTTTCATTTACTTTTTATTTATATAGGGTGGGGTTTAAAAAAAATATGATGGTATTAAGGGATTTCATGTAGAGCTGTGTATTTATCTATTTCTAATATCTTTAATCTTTCATTATTTTCAGGCAAGACCAGCTGAAAGAGGTTCGGCAACTGTGTCATTTGGAGAACTGGGAAAGATAAACAATCTTATGTCACAGGGGAAAAAGTCACAATAAATATTTTATTCAATGTTAATGTAGTCCAGAATTTTCATCAAAGTTGGATAACTTTCACATTTAAACGTATTGTATTTTAAGCAAGAAGCGATCTATCAGCAATGTACTATCAGATGTAGTAATTAGAATAACCTAATCCTAATCTATTAATGTGGTTTCTGTTTTCATATGGATACTGTTACCTGGTGATTCGAATGTCTTATTTACAGATTCAGCCAAAAGCAGGAAGATATTTCAATGGAAAAATCTACAAATATGTTCACATTTATAAATGCTGACTTGATGGAAAGACATTGCTCACACTGACATTTTGTACCTTCTTCTCCTGATCTTTTGTTATTGCCATGAGAGGGCGATAGCCATGGAGATGAGAGGAAGACAAGTTGATTGATTCTCTAGAGTTCTGGATCATTTGGAATAAAAAGTTTTTATAATGACTAAGTTACTCAAGCTAAATTATTTGTCACACTGTCATCTTTGTTGTGAAGACAGTATAGGGTTATATGTCTCTCCAGAGATACTACACAGTTTTGTACTTCAGGAAAGTGTGGACCTTTATTGAATCTTTCCTCACCATTTTTTTTTTAAAGCATCTGAATTCAATCATTTCTTGTTTACCTTCATGATCCAGGCAAGATCCTAGTGTTTTATACTCCATGCTACCTTAAGTAAGAAGAGAACGTTTTAAAGAATTACAGAAGAAAAATCCTGTGGCAACTTCTCCGCACGGTGATGAAAAATGCTGTTTGTTGTTTGACTTTCCTTTGTCATTTCAGGCCTCTGACACTATAATTCTAATCCAGGCCCACTGTCCCATTATCATCTAGTGGGAGTCAATATCATGTGGAAGCAGTCAGGCTCAGACAGCTTAGAATGGAGGGAGGAAGATGGTGATGAGGAAGCAGAGAGGAGGCTGGGAAGCAATCAAGAGTGAGTGGCGACTTCCATTGCTCCAAGTCGAGATAGAGAGTAGTGCTGACAGCTTTCTAACTGTGGGACCCTGAGCAGCTGTGTTAAAACTTCATCCTCACTGTGAAATGCCAGGTGGTGGCACTTGCTTGTTTGTCATTTATGTTGAAATAAACCCAGCAGAGACAGGTCTGTGCCAGTCCACATGGAATAAGGCACAAAACTAACCATACTTTAAAAAAAAAAAATGGTGAGAGCTGAGTCTGATTCACCAGGCAGTGGAGAGCCATTGTTGTCCTTTATAGTTCACCCTTTCACCAGGCACAGGCCCCAGCCTCCTCTTCAGCCTTAGTTAAGTTATTACAGTGTTTGTCTCCCCCTGCCTTCCCTCCCTTGACCACACTGGCACCAAGCTCTTCCTGGGGAGGGGCAGTATCTGCCTTGCCCACAGCATAGTGCTTTGTACATAGTAGATATCCAATTACGTTTTGAATTAAATTAAATTATGGGGGAAGTATGCCCTTTGAAAAACTTAAGTTACAATTAGAAACCAAGGTTTAATAGGAGATAAAGAAATTCCTATTCTTGCTGTCTTTGGGAAGAAAATCTATCAATATTAGAAACTGGGATACTCTTTTTTTTTGAACCATATTATACCTGCTTTTCACCCTTGTCCCAGGCTAATTTATATTATTTTTTCAGGGTTCCAAGATTCATACCACACCCAGTCTCCATGCAATACGTGCCCTCCATAATACCCACCACCAGGCTCACCCAACCTCACACCTCCCTCCCCTCCAAAACCCTCAGTTTGTTTCTCAGAGTCCACAGTCTCTTTTGCTTCGTCTCCCCCTCTGATTTCCCCCAATTCTTCTCCTTTCCTTCTCCTAAGGTCCTCCATGTTACTCCTAATGCTCCACAAGTAGGTGAAACCATATGATAATTGACTCTCTCTGCTTGACTTATTTCACTCAGCATAATCTCCTCCAGTCCCATCCAGGTTGATACAAAAGTTGGGCATTCATCCTTTCTGATAGACGCATAATATAGAAACTGGGATACTCTTCTTAGCTCTTATTTTATTTTGTTTTTAACACAGAAAAATAATATTCAGGAAGTAAAATTTGGTCAACTTTTTAAGCTTGATTTTCAGAATTTGAAGGGAGAAGAGAAAAATAACAAAAAACCCTATTGTTAAAATTGCAAACTGATGACTGAGGAATGGATAAATTCTATGGTGACTATATTTCCTAAAGGACTTGTGTTTTGTACGCATTATTTGTTTTTTGAGGAATGCACACAAACTTGTGAAGTGCTTATTGCTGAGGAATGGAACTGAGGAACTCGGTGTGTTTGCATCTATCAGGTTTGAATGTTGGGTGCAGGAGGTGGCCGGAAATCTCCAGGAAGGAGACTTGTACTTTTCATTTTTTTTATCTTTCTGTGAAATTTGACTTTTCTTACCAAGAATATTACCTGTTTATTTCATGCTGGTTGTGGATACATGGATGGTGGGGTAGCCTGGGAAGGAGCCTACCCTGGGCTATTTCAAAAAAAATAAATAAATAAGATCATGGTTTAAAAAAACAAAGGAAAGAAAAATTAGCACAACTAATTGAGGACACTTACTGTTTAACATGAGTGACAGTAGTAAAATTATTTTTTTAGTTAATATCTGCTTGAAGTATCTATCAAGCTTTAATTGTTTGAAAACCTCAGACAATTAATTTTTCTGAGTAGCTGTGTTTTCCAAATGATTAAGAACTCATTCTTTTTAAGTAACAATACTTTATTTTTAAAAATTTATTTTTTAAAAAATTGAAGTATAGTTGACACATTACATTAATTTTGCAGGTACAACATAGTGATTTGACAAGTTTATGTTATGTTGTACTCACCATAAGTGTAGCTACTACCATCTATCACCATACAGTGCTATCACAATACCATTAATTATGTTCCTTATGCTGTACCTTTCATCCCCAAGACTTACTCATTTCATAACTGGAAGACTATCTCCCACTCCCCTTTACCCATTTTGCCTACCCCCATCCCCTTCCCCTCTGGAAACCATCTGTTCTCTATATTTATGGGTCTGTTTCTGTTTTTGATTCTTTGTTTTTTTAGATTCAACTTGCACATGAAATCATATAGTATTTGTCTTTCTCTACCTGATTTATTTCACTTAGCTTAATACCCTCTAGGTCCATCCATGTTGTTGCAAATGGCAAGAATTCATTCTCTTATGAATAACATTCCATTGTATATATGTATATAAACACCATCTCTTGATCCATTCATCTATTGATGGACACTTGGGTTGCTTCTTGTCTATAATAAATAACACTGCAGTAGGGTCACCTGGGTGACTCAGTTAAGTGTCTGCCTTCAGATCAGGTCATGATCCTGGGGTCCTGGGATTGAGCCCTGGGTTCCCTGTTCACTGGGGAGTCTACTTGTTCCTCTCCCTCTGCTCCTCCCCCTGCTTGTGTGTGCACTTGTTCTCTCTCCCTCTCTCTTTATCTCTCTTTCAAATAAAATAACACTGCAATAAACATAGGGATGCATATATTTTTTTAATTAGTGTTTTTGTTTTCTTGGGGTAAATGCCCAGTAGTGGAATTACCGGATAATATGGTATTTTTGTTTTTAATTTTTTGAGGAACTTCCAGTGTTTTCCTCAGTGGCTGGCTCAATTTATATTCCCACTGATAGCGTATGAGGGTTCCTTTTACTCCCCATCCTTGCCAACAGTTGTTATTTCTTAACCTCTTTGACTCTAGCCATTCTAATAGGTGCAGGTGACAGTTCATTGTGGTTTTGATTTGTATTTCCCTAATGATGAGTGATGTTGAACATATTTTTCATGTGGCTCTTAGCCATCTGTATGTCTTTGGAAAAATGTCTGTTTGGGTCCTCTGCCCATGTTTTAATTGGATTTTTTGGAGTTTTTTGGTGTTAAGTTGTATAAGTTCTTTATATGTTTTTGGATATTAACTCCTTATCAGTTGTATCATTTGTAAATGTCTTCTCCTTTTAGTAAGTTTCCTTTCATTTTGTTGATGGTTTCCTTCTTGTGCAAAAGCTTCTTATTTTGATATAGTCCCAGTGGTTTATTTTTCCTTTCGTTTCCCTTGCCTGAGGAGACATATCTAGAAAAACGTTTAAGCAATAATATATCCAAAATGTGTCACATTCTTGAATGGTGTGTAGGACATAACCATTTCTTTATAACTCCACAGTTAGTATCATAAACTCAAGTTGTACTGTATTTCTTATTCCGACATTGGCCCCAAGAATGATGTGGTTTGTCTCTTAGCCAACACTTTTTAAATTTACTGCCACTTGTCAATTTCATCAGCTCAGCAAAAATGAACTTTATTGAATCCGTTCTACTTCCTGATCTATTAGAATTCGGATTAGAAGGTTTCTAGACTAGTGTGTAAGGTAGGAAAGAGGAGCAAGGTTCTGGGAAAAGGACTCTCCTTTGCAGTAAAATGCATTGGGTTTTATTGGTTCCCTTAACAAATCTCCTTTGAGTTTCTTGTGCTAGGCTTCCAATTCGCTGCTTTTAGTTGTCAGTCTAACAGGGCTTCCATCTGTGGGCACTGGGACATCTGTTGGCTGCTGGGAGACTTTGGGTTATTCTCTAGTTCTTAACCGTAGTCCACATTGTTGGTATGGAGAATTCCAGAAGTGGCAGTGTATATGAAAATTTATATTTTCAAAACAAAGATTGGGGCACCTGGGTGGCTCAGTGGGGTAAGCCTCTGCCTTCAGCTCAGGTCATGATCTTAGGGTCCTGGGGTCCAGCCCTGTATTGGGCTCTCTGCTCAGGAGGGAGCCTGTTTCCCCCCCTCTCTCTGCCTGCCTCTGCCTCTGTGATCTCTCTCTCTGTCAAATAAATAAAAGCTTTAAGAAAAAAAACCACAAAGATTGTTGGGGCACCTGGGTGGCTCAGTTGTTAAGCGTCTGCCTTCGGCCCAGGTCATGATCCCCGGGTCCTGGCATTGAGCCCCGTGTTGGGCTACCTACTTGGTGGGAAGCCTGCTTCTCCCTTTCCCACTCTCCTGCTTGTGTTCTCTCTCTCCCTGTGTCTCTCTGTCAAATAAATAGATAAAATCTTTAAAAAACAAAACAAAGATTGTTGCTTTATAGAAACATTTTTCAGGACTTGTTGAGATGGGAACCACTCCTAGACAACAAATATGTGATATGAGAGGTGCCTGGGTGGCTCGGTGGGTTAAGCCTCTGCCTTTGGCCCAGGTCATGATCTCAGGGTCCTGGGATCGAGCCCCACATTGGGCTCTCTGCTCAGCATGCCTCTCTCTGCATGCCTCTATGCCTACTTGTAATCTCTCTCTGTGTCAAATAAATAAAATCTTTTTTAAAAAAGTATGTGATATGACCATAAAAAGTGATACAAGTGTCTAAGTCATAAAGTATGAAGCAAGTTTTGCTTTTCAGGCTGTTTTAGTACCATTTTATCTATTAGGTGGGAACAAGTACAGCATGGCCTGTACTGAAGACACAGGTTTTATACTCCACATCGGGCCCTTAAGTAAAGATAAGATAAAAGTATTTTACCATGGATTGGATTCTGTGTAGGAAAGAAGTTAAGATCAATAGATATTTGGGGAAAAGAAGGATATTTGGCACAGTGATTATTATTTTACTCCTTTGTAAGTTACTATTTTATTCTCTTGCCCAAGAAGAAATGTTTTGAGCTTTGGGTTGCAGGGAGAGGTTTGAAGTAGTGTTTTATTACTGTTGTCATTAATAACGTGAAGTTTCTCTTTGGAAACTTACCATAAGTGGGCCTGCCCTTTCAGAAATGGATTTACTGTGGTTCTCTGCCTGAATACTTGAGAGATTCATCCTGCTGGTATAAAAACAATGAATTTGAAAATAATGGAAGGTATAGTGGGCACTGTTAAATTGTTAACAAATAAGTAAATAATGCTTTGGACTTGTGGTGGTTTTAAAATCTATCCCCAGATTGTATGATATGTTCTTTTCTAAGTGGAGGAGCTAAATTTCCCTCCTTTTGAGCACAGGCTGAATTGAGTGATTCTCTTCCAACAAATAAAATACGGAAGGGAAGGTGTGTCACTTCTGAGAGAAGGTGATGAAGGGTATTGCTTCCACCTTGCTCTGTCCCGGATCACTTACTCTGGAAGCCAGTGGCCATAGTGTGAGCAGTGAGCAGCACTGTAGAGAGGATATAGAGGTGAGGAAATGCCAGCAGCCGTGTGAGGGAGCTGTGTTGGAAGCAGATCCTCCACTCTGTGTAAGCCACATCACCACAGTCCTGGCTGACACACCTCGATGTAGCCTCCTGAGAGACCCTGAGCCAGAACCACCCCGCTAAGCCTCTCCCAAATTTACAAAGCCCAAAAACTGAGATAATAAATGTTTGTCGTTTAAGCTACTGTCTTTAGACTCATGTCTTAATGTAACAATAGATAACCAAAATTTTCCCTTCAAAATTATCTTGGATTTCATTTGATAAGGTAGGCACAGCGTAGTTTACCTTAGGCCTCCTGGTCTTAGAAGTGGTCCAAATGCATCATCATTGCTCTAAGTCCACAAAGGAGGTCTCCACATCCTTACATATTCAGCATGGACTGCCTTCTACATTTTCCGTGGAACATACCATTTTTTCACAGTCACCAAACATTTAGCATTTAGGAAGTGTTCCTAAATTTCGCAGGAAATTCTCAGTTATTTGCCCAGGTGACGAGGTTCTGGTTACAAGTAAGATCAGAAGAGGCAGTGCTCTGGCTGCAAGTGGCAGCACTCTGGAAGACCAAGCAAAGGCATAGATAGGAAGTACCTTGTGATCTCTGAGTCAGGAAGTCTGCATTGTTTCTTGAGAAGCCAACTGAACTTCTCAACAAAGGCAGCTTCCTTTAACCTGTACCAAAGTGTCTGTCACGGGTTGGTAGAGCCCTTTCTCTAAAGTGCATTCTTGCATTCTTGTATTATGCCAAGCCTTTGATATGCATTCTCAATTATTTCATCCTCACAGCTCCTTATGAGGTAGATACTAGTACGATTGTCCCTATTTTTCGGAGGAGGAAACGGTTTCAGGGAGACTGTTCTTCAGAGTCACATAAATGGCAGAGCCAATTTGGGACTTGACAAACCTAGTGCGATTAAGGTCAAAGGAAAGTCAAAGCCTTCCAAGAGCTACCATTCTTTCCCTCTGTGTCCCCCCCAATCTGCCACAACACTGTACACTCCAACCAGCAAATTGGAACCAGGCAGGTGATTCCATCCACTGTCCAAAACATGGTGAGCCCTGTGCTTGAATCTGTTCCTGCAGAGCTGCCTGCCCTCCGACCTCTTCTGCATCCCTCCCACCCTACACTCAGCCATCCTTTAAATCCAGCTTGGGATGCCTGGATGGCTTAATCGGTTAGGTGTCTGCCTTTGGCTCAGGTCATGATCCAGAGTCCCAGGATCAGCAGGGAGTATGCTTTTCCCTCTGCCCCATCACCCCACTCATGCTCTCTCTCTCTCAAATAAATAAATTTGTCTTTAAAAAAAATAAAGAAAAATCCAGCTCAAGTTCATCTTGCTTTTTTGTCCCAGACTATCTTGAACTTTTGTTAGTTCACTCTCCTTTCTCCCATTATATGTTATTTCCCATCCTTGAGTTCTTCCTCTTCAGCTAAATATTCAGTTCTTTGAAATATTGGCATTGCTATAACCAGAGTTTCGTGTGCCTCAGGAAACTCCCAGAGGAGCCACTGCTAAGCAGACAACGGGATTCTGTGAGCACAGAAAACAGCAGGGGACTGGAAAGACCAGCGGTTGCATTGGGCATATTCAGCTGCAAATCCTAAGAATCAGCCACTTGATTGGACTTCAAGGCTAGATTCTTATTGTGGTGGGATCTGGGTGTCAAAACAAAGCATATATGGATAACGGTACAGGACACAATTGCTGGGACTGGGAAACAGGGAAGAGCTCAGTCCTAGAGAGTAAGACTAGAGCTATGATGGGAGGTCAAAGCAAGGCCTGCAGTGGTGCTGGTGGGCATTATGCTAGAATGGTAGGTCTCAAGTCCAGGCAAGATGTCCAGCTGTCATTAAATTCCAGACTAATGGACTTAATGACCCAATAACTCTTTTATCAAGGAGTGCTTTGCAAGACCTTGAACCTGTTTAAGGGAACATTAGCCTAGATAATGCTAGGCATTGTATAGCCTTGTTGAATTGAATAGTTGTGGGAGAACCTACATTTAATTGTCAGAATCTCCTCACCTGAAACATTGTTTATGAACTTTCTCAAGGCAGTCTAGTGCAGTGGTTAAGAGCATGGACTCTGACCTGGTTGTCCTGAATGTGTGGCCTTGGACAAGTTTCTTGACCCGGTTTCCTCTTCTGTAAAAGAGAGAAGATGATAGGCGATTCTCCTGGGAAGGTAGCTGTGAAGATCAAATGAGTTAATAATATATTCCGTTAGAACAGTGCTTGGCACATAATAAGCATGAAATGTTAGCTATTATTATTCTAGACAATGAATTTTAAAGATGCTTTCAGGAATAAATTACTGATTTATGTTGTGATGCTAGCTTATCATTTGTCCTACATAAAATTCCCTCTTGCCCACACAAGAAGATTGATTAATAAACAGACACTGCTTTTAAAGTCATTATCTCTTTTTAAAAAGGAATAAATTGGGGGCGCCTGGGTGGCTCAGTGGCTTAAAGCCTCTGCCTTGGGCTCAGGTCATGATCTCAGGGTTCTGGGATTGAGGCCTACATTAGGCTCTGCTCGGCGGGGAGACTGCTTCCCCCTCTCTCTGCTTGCCTCCCTGCCTACTTGTGATCTCTCTGTCAAATAAATAAATTAAATCTTTAAAAAAATAAAAAGGAATAAATCGCACAACCTCAGACAGCTGTTTAGCCTCTATGGCAAAATTCAAATAGATCTCAGTTAAGTGAGGTTTGTTCTAGTTCTCTCTTAGGTGAAGATTGAATATTTCTTTCTTAGAGGCACTTAGACGTTGTTTTCTGATTAATTAAATGCAAGTTAGGATAATTTATTTCACACAAGCACGTGATACAAAAAAATGTTTCTGTATCAAAATATAGATACTCACATGATCTCCCTGATATGAGGAAGTGGAGATGCAACGGGGGTGGGGGTTAAGGTGGTAGGAAAAGAAAAAATGAAACAAGATGGGATCGGGAGGGAGACAAACCAAAAGAGACTCAATGTCATAAAACAAACTGAGGGGGGCATGGGGGGAGAGGGGTTGGGAGAGGGTGGTGGGGTTACATTATATGTTTAAATAAAAAAGCTTAAATTAAAAAAAATATAGATACCAATGCTTGATGAAATTAATTGGGTGTCAAAAAAAACCAACAACTAAGAATTAAAATAAACCTCATAGCTTAAGAAATAATTCTGTTCTTGCCACACATGAAAAGATTTTTAAAGCATTTTTCTATTATAGACATTTCGTTTCTTGTCTAGAGGCCAGATTAGAATTATAAAACTTTTGAAGTATAAGACATTAGAGAAATCTCGTTTTACCATTGAAGAAACTGAGTTCCTTAGTTTCCATATTCAGGGATGGATTTGCCTGAAGTCACTAGCTGGTGGTGGAGAGTCGGGTCTGCAATGCAGGTGTTCCAGAGTCTTGTGTAGGAACCTGTGGAAGGCTGACATCCTTCTTGCAATCCCAGCAGAGCTGGGGCCCGGCTGCCACACCTCCCCTACGCTGGACGTAGAGTTGTGAAGTGTGCCAAGTGAATGTTCTTGAGGTCCCTTGCACAACGCTCCATTTAAGGGCTTTCCATATCGGGTTGTTTGCAAAACTTGGGAGTCACCCCTTATGTGGAATTTATTTAGAGCAAATTTCTATGTTACAGATTATAGTAGACTGAATGTTGAGAACTGAAAAGTACTACTGCCTGGCTCCTACCCCAGAGATTCTGGTTTAATTTGGCTTGGGCAGGGGTGGGTGGAGAGCTGGGGTGGGGGCGTTAAAAGCTAAAAACTTGCTCTAGAGCAACAGCTTTTCCTGCAGCAGGACTGAACCACAGATAGACCCCATTTTAACCTCTCTTCTCTTGTGGTTGTGGATTTTGAAGGACTTGTGCTGCCATATTGGTTATAAAAACACATGAGTCTTTCTTTGTGTGCTTGGTGATGAGCTTGTGTTGGAGAGGGAGAGTGTGTCAGACTAGGTTGGAGGCTGAAGAAAGGTGGGTGTGCGCAAGTTCATCATTCAGTACTTACTGAGCATCTACTAGATACAAGGCACTGAATACCCAGTGATGAGAAGGACCTACTTGCTGCCGTCACAGAGCTCCCTCTGGGCTGACTGGAGACCGCAGTGAAGCTGACATTGTGGTTTTTTGTTGTTGTTGTTGTTGTTTTTTTCAACCAACAGTACTTTGATTGAGACATGTGTGTGAAGGCACTACACAAAATAGTGCGTGGCGATTCTCAAAAAACAGGGCAGGGATCCTGCCTTCATTTCAGTGGTGCAGGGTAACACAGGTGCTCCCCTGTAGTTTATGATAGACTATGAGAAATGCCAGAAAAGAGGTCTGGCCAAAGCATGTGGGGAACTCAAGAAGAGAGATGATATGCAGTCTGTATGGGGTGGGGATGGTATCAGGGAAGACTTTGCTAATTGTGTTGAATAAACACCACCAATTCATTGGGCACCTACTAGATCCCAGACATCGTGCCACGTACTAGGGTGTAATGATGAAAAGGCTGCAGTCTTTAAGGGCCCTCAGTCAGCTAGGGCAGAACAACACCAAAAAATACAGGATTGTTTTTAAAAATATTTTATTTATTTATTTAAGAGAGAGACAGTGAGAGAGAGCATGAGTGAGGAGTTCAGAGGGAGAAGCAGACTCCCCGAGGAGCCGGGAGCCCAATGCGGGACTTGATCCCGGGACTCCAGGATCATGACCTGAGCTGAAGGCAGTCGCTTAACCAACTGAGCCACCCAGGTGCCCAAAATACAGGATTTTTTTCAATGCTAAGTGCTGTTCATTGTGATTCATATCCTAATTTTAGAGATGTTAAATTTTGGGAAAATATGTATTTTAGAATTAATGAAATAAGGTAGGAATAGATAATTCAGAGTGCTTTCGATGGCCCAGACAGAGTAAGTGGTTTACACATACCAAGTTCTTGTCTCAAGAGTTTCTTCAGGGGAACCCAAACTAATAATAGGGAGTTGGACCTTCATCCTGGAGAAAATGTAGAGTCATTGAAGAGTTAATTGAGGGAGTGGTACATCATTTATTTTTGAAAAAGAACATTTCTTTTTGATGCAGTGTGAGGAATGCCAGAAGGGAGACAGAACATTTAGGTCCAGAGAGCTAAGTGTCCAGAGAGGTGGAAGCTCCCAAATGGAGAAACAGATGGTGATGAGGGTGAGTCTACACTGAAATGTGAGGATGGGAGCTCTACAAGGTGGTCATCAGTAAGAACCCATGACTGACTGATCAGCTTGGAAGCTGGGGAGAGGATGGAGAATGCCGGAGGAAAGGAAGAATGTATCCAGTGAGAAGGGAGCTTCCTTCCCATTTGAGCTGGTCATTAAAAGATGACCAAGACTGGGACGCCTGGGTGGCTCAGTTGGTTAAGCGGCTGCCTTCGTCTCGGGTCACGATCCCAGCGTCCTGGGATCGAGTCCCACATCAGGCTCTCTGCTCGGCAGGGAGCCTGCTTCTCCCCTCCCCTCTCTGCCTGCCTCTCTGCCTACTTGTGTGATCTCTGTCTATCAAATAAATAAATTAAATCTTTAAAAATAAAAAAAAGATGACCAAGACTTTTCGAAAACATTTTTCCTAATTACCCCATACTGTCATCATAAATGTTGTATGGGTTTACTATGGACATTTGGGGAAATAATTCTTAAAACCCTGAAATCCTATCAATCACCATTAAATTTTCAGTATCTATCTCTCCAGTATTGTTCTACTAGCTACCTAGATAACAAAGGTCAAATATAGTATATCATTTGGCATCCTGCCCTTTTCACATATCATACTGTGAGCATTTTCCTGTCATTCTTTAAAAAAACATAACTTTTTAATGACAATGTAACATTTCATCATGCAAGTGAATCATATTAGTAGAGATTTCTGTTTCATAGGATTTTTTTCTATTTCATAGTTTATTTTAAACTTTAAGGACCTTAACTCTCTGACATATTCATTTCATACATTTTTCTACATTTCTGTCATTTTGTATGTGGTGGCTTTCTTAATGTACCCAAATTTTATTTCATTTCTACCCATATCTGTACAGATTTTCCTTTGTGATAACTTTCACTGCTTTGGTGCTTAAAAATTATTTCTTCATGCTGGATGTTAAACATTTTTCTTGATTGTTTTGTTCTTTTTTTTCTAGGCTAATTACTAATGCTTCTGTATAAAGTGGTTTAATCTACCTGTTATTTATTTTAGTTAGACCAGTCCAGACTAGGCAGCAGTTACAAATAAACTCTGAGTTACCAGTGGCTTGCACAGCAAAAATTAATTTCTCATTCAGGACAAGTCTGCAGGATGGGGAGAGAGGGCCTCTATCGAGTGCCTCAGAGATCCATGTTCCCTCAATCTTGTGCTAACCTAATTTTTTGTTGTTGTTGTTAGTCAATTGTCCCAACATCCCTTTTCTTTTAATTTAGAGATATTTAAAAGTTAAAGTCTTTAAATTTAAAGAATAAAATAATATTCCTATTCTCCAAATCCCACCGTAGTAACTTAAGATTTCATCACATTTGTGTCCATTTATGTTTCATGACAGCTTTGTTTGCCATAAACTTGCCCTTTTAAAGTGAATGATTCAGTGGTTTTTAGTACTTTCACAGAGTTGTGCAACCATTATCAATATCTAATGTTTGAACATTTTTGTCATCCCCAAAAGAAGCACTGCACCCATTACTATTTGCTTCTAGATTCCCCCCTCTCCCAGGCCCTGGCTATAACGAATCTACTTTCTGTCCCTATGAATTTGCCTATTCTGGATATTTCATGTAAATGGAGTCCCATAACATGTGGCCATTTGTGACTGGCTTCTTTCACTTAGCTTATGGTTTTTAATGTTCATCCACATTGTTGCAAGTATCTATAGTTCATTTCTCTTTATTGTTGAATAGTATTCCATGATATGGATATGCCACATTTTTAAAAAATCCATTCAGAAAAAAAAAAAAATCCATTCAGAGTTGATGGACATTTGAGTTATCTCCACTTTTTGGCTATTAGGGATAATGCTGCTATGAATATTTGTATATAAATATTTGTATATAAATATAAATACATGTGTTTTCAGTTCTCTTCTGTATATACTAAGAGGTAGAATTGCCATGTCATATATAGTAACTCTGTTTAACTTTCGAGACACTACTGGACTGTTTCTCACACAGAAACAGTCACTGGGTAGAGTGTACATGTCTCTGAGGTCTGGTTGGTTAATAGTACTGTTCAAGACTTCTAGTTTCTTGTGATCTTCTGCCTAGTTATTCTTTTTTTTCCTTTAAGATTTTATCTATTTGACAGAGATCACAAGTAGGCAGAGAGGCAGGCAGAGAGAGAGGAAGGGAAGCAGGCTCCCCACTGAGCAGAGAGCCCGATGCAGGGCTTGATCCCAGGACCCTGAGATCATGACCTGAGCTGAAGGCAGAGGCTTTAACCCACTGAGCCATCCAGGCGCCACTGCCTAGTTATTCTATCCACTACTGAAAGTGGTTATTGAACAACCATTATTGTTGAATTTTGTTTCTTCAATTTTTTCAGTTTTTGCTTCATATACTTATGGTTCCTGTTGTTAGATACATATATGTTTATGTATTATGTTTTTCTGATAAGTTGGCCCTTTTTCATTATAAAATATCCTTATTTGTCTCTGAAAACAACTCTTGTCTTAAAGTTTATTTTGTTTGATATTAAAATAGCTACTCTTGCTCTCTTCTGGTTACTGTTTACATGGCATATCTTCCTCCAGCCTTTAAATTTAAACCCACTTCTGTCTTTGAATCTAATATGTGTTTCTTGTAGACAACACATAGTTGGATCACACTTTTAGAAAATCCATTCTGCCACTCCCACCACAGAGATAATCACAGTTAACATCCATTCTCATGTGTGCTCTTATAGAATTTTCTAAAATATTACACATATAAATACATACTTCTCAGTTTTTATACGGTGAAACCAAACAGCATAAACTGTTTTCAAGATATGTAGTGAACAAATGAAATATGGTCCCTGTTCCCATTGAGTATACAGTCTAGTGCGTATGGAAATAGATGCTGATTTTATTCCCAACTTGGTTATTATCTCTGTTTTCTGGTATTTTATTTTATTATTTATTTGTTTATTTATTTATTCATTTATTTTTTTGGTTAAAGATTTTATTTATTTATTTGACAGAGATCACAAGCAGGCAGAGAGGCAGGCAGAGAGAGAGAGGAAGGGAAGCAGGCTCCCCGCCGAGCAGAGAGCCCGATGTGGGGCTCAATCCCTGGACCCTGGGATCATGACCTGAGCCGAAGGCAGTGGCTTTAACCCACTGAGCCACCCAGGTGCCCCAGTTTTCTGGTATCTTAAATATGATCTTTCCTTAGATTCTTTCTTGGTTTGAGTTCCCCCAAAAGCACACCCAGAGACAAACATTTGAGGGCAAGTAGTTTATTTGGAAAAGGAGTGGGAAAGTGAGGGAATGGAAAAATGGAAGGGAGAAAAGTCTGTAAAAAAAAAATGTTAGTGAGTAGGTTACTACAGGGGACTTCTGGGGCTCAATCCTGCTTGGACACCTTCTGAGAGCTCTAAATACTCCAAATCAGCCCACTGAGGGCAAGGAGACTGGAAAATTCCTCTTCTTCTTTGGCAGAGGCCTGGTCCCACCCAGTGCCCTGTGTGTGGCCAAGAATTCTCCTGCAGCCAGGGACTGTCCCCAGACCAAGGAATGCAGGTGCTGGACCTAGGAAGCCATGTGCAGGGACTGCACATGGAAGATGCAGGTGATCTGAGAACTGGGCTGAGAGGACCCAGATGGGGCACTGATGGTATCTGCTGTTGACACTGTTCATCTGGAAAAGGGAGACATTTTTGGAAAGCAAATTTACATGGAGTGGGGAAGGGGGTTGGGGAATGGGAGAGAAAACCAGACAGTGTGGAAAGTCAGTATAGCTCAGAGAATGACCCACAGTATTGGTCAATGGCATTGATTGATCACGATCAAGATTTCACATTCCATTTTGAGTTGTCAGTGAATCACATGGTGAGATTAATGATAGCCTTTTGGATTTTTGTATGTTGGCAAGGTTTTCTCTGTGATGCTTTTGAAACATGATTAAAACAAGGATTTTTCTAAAGAAGCTTATATAAATTTTAACTGTAGTTCACTTTGATATTTTTAATGGGAAAAAGGAAAAATAATAGATGTCATGTTAAAAGCTCTATTTGACAATAAGATAACATAATGGGGAGGGTGGATAGAATGGAAGAGAGAACACTGGCTTTGAGGTTGGCTCTGAGTTTGAATCCTAAATCTTCCCACTAACCGGCAGTGTTGATGAAGTTTTAGAATATGAGTGAAGTCCAGAGCCCACCACCAAGAAAGAATTCTTAAGACGTCTCTGGTGTCAAAAGGTGATTTTATTAAAGCTCGAGGACAGAACATTGTGGGCAGAAAGTGTTGCTACCCTGGGGTTGTGAGGGGTGGCTGATTCTATACTAAGGGATTGGCGGAGGTAAGGAAAAAGGGAGGTTTTCATATGCTAACGAGGACGTACAAGATACCGGAGGACTTGCCATTCATTGTCAGGTTAAGATTGTTTTTCCTGGGGGCGCCTGGGTGGCTCAGTGGGTTAAAGCCTCTGCCTTCAGCTCAGGTCATGATCTCAGGGTCCTGGGATCCAGTCCCACATAGGGCTCTCTGCTCCGCAGGGAGCCTGCTTCCTCCTCTCTCTCTGCCTGCTTCTCTGCCTACTTGTGATCTCTATCTGCCAAATAAATTAAAAAAAAAAATCTTAAAAAAAAAAAAGATTGTTTTTCCTGGGACACCTGGGTGGCTCAGGTGGTTAAGCCTAAACCAATGCCTTTGGCTCAGGGTCCTGGGATCAAGTCCTGCACTCCTTGCTCGGCAGGGAGCCTGCTTCTCTCTCTGCCTCTGCCTGCTTGTGCTCCCTCTCTCTCTGTCTGACAAATAAATAAATAAATAAATAAAATCTTAAAAAAAATTGTTTTCCCCTCTAGCAAGGCATTAATATTAATATAGTTGGGAGATTCCTGGAAGACCATCACATGTGTCCCAACCAGGACTGGGATGGGGGGCGCTGGGGGAGGAGGTGCTTTGTCCTCAGCCAGCCCTCTGTTCCCTCATCAGTGTGACCTTGGGCACGTTGCCTCTGTGTTCTCTGAGCCAGGATATTCTTTTTTTTTTTTTTTTTAAGGTTTTATTTATTTATTTGACAGAGAGAGATCACAAGTAGGCAGACAGGCAGGCAGAGCGAGAGAGAGGGAAGCTGGCTCCCCGCTGAGCAGAGAGCCCGATGCGGGGCTCGTTCCCAGGACCCTGGGATCATGACCTTGACTGAAGGCAGAGGCTTTGACCCACTGAGCCACCCAGGTGCCCCTGAGCCAGGATATTCTTATCTGGAAGATATGACAATTCGTTCTTCAACAGATTATTTTAGTTTGGGTTTTCCCAGAAGACGCTGAGAAGAGAAGCACTTGGAGTTTGGGGAACTATAAACCCTTCAGATCCATGGTGCCCCTGGAAATGCATGTTCAGCACAGGACTGTTTTCCTCCAGGTAGCACTAGTGGAATCACTATTTTTAGTTTTCTGGTTTCCTGTTAATAATAAGCCATTGTTACAATGGCACATTTATTGTTGCTATGGGTTGCTACCCTTCCTTATGAAAAGGATACATCTTATAGGAGGTAAATAGCTTTTCCATGTTAATCATATATAAGAAAATACTCCATGGTGAAAGAACTCATTCTCGAAGGGTAAGGAATGAAGGGAAGACAGAAGTGGTGGGAAAACCGGTAGCCCCACATGGAGCAAAATTTAATGTGAAATCCATGATTTATGTTTCCACCCATTCTGCATTTTCCTTTTTTTTTTTTTTTTTTTTGTAACGATGACTTTTATTAAAAAAAAAAAAATTCTGTTCTGATGCCTCAGATGTTTTCTGTGGCTGTGGACTAGAGTTGGCTGAGACTATTTTTATGAACCCATTACAAACTGAAGGAGCCTCTTCTAACCTGCCAGTGGTAGGGGGGGCATCTTAGCTCTGAAGCCGCTTATGTGCACTTCACTGTTGGTTTCATGGCTTTGGAATTGCAGACTCTTCTAACCTTTGTACTTTCCTGAGAAACAAACTGGCAAGGCCTGCATAGTAAGTGACTTGATGGAGCCCACAGCAGTAGTTTCTGGCACAGTTAGAACTGGAGCTCTTTGCTTGTTCCCAGCTCGGAGCACGCTTCTCAGTAAGGACATCGTCAGATGGGGATTTCTGGGTGATAATACAGGACTCTCGGTGCCTAGATTTATGTTGAGGCCTATAGGCTGAGAATTAACCAAAGGAGCCAATTTTCTAAACTGAGTGGCTGGATGTCCTCCGTGGATTTGCAAAGTGGTAGAGAGTGGGGGCTCGGGTATTTGAGGCAACTTTTTCTTGCAGGGAGTTTTCTGATTGCTGTTGTATTTCCCAAGGTGGGAAGGAGAGAGGGACCTCTGCCATAAACTGTCACCAAAGGAGAGGGGCTCAAAGGAAGCAGCTTGGAGAACTTCATCTGCAGTGCCTAGAGGGTAGGGGATGGTAACCTGGAGTGTGACAGACACCAAGTGGGGAGAGGCTATGGCTACCTACCCCAGGGGAGAGAGAGAATGAGACCAACAGAATCAGAGGAGCATTCCTTTCCCCCTTTCTCAGGGGTCCCAGGCTGAAGTAGGCAGATCACGAGCTACTTACTGCATTCAGTTCTTCCAACATACTCCTTACATTTGTTAATCTATTTACTTTGTGGCACCTGCATTTCCTTTTGATACAGAGACTGTTCATGAGCTAGTATCAAATACCATGATTCTGCTTTTCTGTATCCTCCTCTAATGGGCTCTCCTTAGAGCTGGCTGCTCTTCCACCAAGGGCAAGGGCAAGTATGTGTGTTCTTCAGGGACCAGATGAAGGACACAAGGATAGAGCCAACCTAGAGCTTGCCTGGAGAGAGGGTACTTCATTAGTTTCCTAGAACTATTGTAAAGATATTACCACAAGATTGGTGGCTTAAAATGACAGGTAGTCATTCCTTCACAGTTCTGGAGGTCAGAAGTCTGAAATCAGGGTGTTGGCCAGACCACATTACCTCCGTATGTTCTAAGGGAGAATCTATTTCTTGCCTCTTCCAGCTTCTGATGGCTGCTGGCATTCCTTGGCTGCACCCACATCACTCCAGTCTCTGTGGTCACACTGCCTCCTCCTCTTCTCTGTCAGGTCTCTCTGCCCCTCTATTAGGACACTTGTGACTGGATTTTTAGGTCTTTCTGGATAATCAAGGATAATCTCCCCATCTCGATAATCCACAATGTAATCACTTTCAATTAGCCACTCAGTTTAGAAAATTGGCTCCTTTGGTTAATTCTCAGCCTATAGGCCTCCACATAAATCTAGGCACCAAGAGTCCTGTATTGTCACCCAGAAATCCCCACCTGATGACGTCATTACTGAGAAGCGTGCTCCGAGCTGCAAAGTTTTATTTTTGACATAGAAGTTAACATTTATAGGTTCCAGGGATTAGGACATGGATATCCTTGAGGACCCATTATTCAGCCTACCATAGGTAGGGAGTCCCACCAGAGAATCTGTTGGATGGACTGATGGAGCAGGGTTTGGGGGCTCAGGAGGCCTCACTCATGAAGCAGATGCTTTTCTTGGTCAGCTCTGATTTCAGTTAGAGCTGTGAAGGGCCTTTTCCTGCAACCTCAGACTCCTGCTAGCTGTGCCAATGTTGTGGGAAGGCACAGGTCTTTGTTCATCTCAGAGACATCCCCAAAGCCTCTTGAGAAATAGCCTGGAAAGGGATGAGGAGTAGTTATGGCAGCCCTGAGCAATCCTCAGCTGTTGGAGGAGGTAACTGATAGGCAAGTGCCCCAGTTCTCATCTTTCAGACAGACAATTCTGGGAGGTATTTTGTAAACTTTTCAGATCTTGGTAGGACCCCCATTGTCCACAGTAGTGACCTCAATAATGCCCCTTCTTTTATGACTTTTCACCCTTCTGGCTCCCTCACTCTGAGTCCTGGGATCACCTTTCAGTTGAATTGTCTAGACACAAATCCTAGTCTCAGGCTTTGCTTTCAGGAGACCCCAAACAAAAAATATTCCCAGCAGTGGAATCCCCAAGAAAGCCACAAAAGTATTCCATGGGAATGGACATGGTAAACTTCCATGGTCAGCGAGCACTTTTTGCAGGACTTCTTCCAACCAGCTTTAGCATAATCTGCCCTAGTCCTTAAGCCACACCTCTTGCCACCCCCTCTCCCTCTACCAGGGAAGAGCCAGAAGCAGGGCAGCTGGGGATAGGAGGGGAAACCACTCAAACTGAGCATTTCCCATACTCCCTTCCTCCTCAGTCAGGGGTTCCGGGCTGAAGCAGGCCTACTTGCTGCATTCAGTTCTTTCGACATACTCCTTACATTTGCCAGTCCATGTACTTTGCTTACACCTACCTTTCTTCTTGAGACAGAACTGATTCATCAGTTAGTATCAAAATACTATGATTCTGCTTTTAAGTATCCTCTGCTAATAGTCATACTATTCTGAAGAAGTAATCAGATCATTGAAGGGGGAAGTCTATAACATGGAAGAAGATTCTCACCTCACAGACAATCCTGAGCCTCAGTGAGACAGGCTCAGTGCCTCAGGGAATTTATATAACCTTTGGTAGGTAGGTGTCTTTTCCCCCTCCTTGGTCAGTATTTAGATCGTCTATTTGTAGTAGGTTAAATATGGCTACAAATTCTTTGTTGCTACTCCCATTGAGAGATGGAGTCAATAGCATGTGGCAGAAGTGATATTCTGGGGTTTTCTGAGCTTTGGTCTTAGGAAACCTGCAGCTTCTGCCCGGGTCTCTGTGAACCTCTCTGGGAGTCCTGAGGTGCTGTGTAAAAAGTCCCACGACTCTGTCCATCATGCGGAAGAGATCATGACATACAGACAGTCCGGTCACCCCTCACAGCTAAGTCTAGATTTCAGCCACCTTGCCAAGGTGCCAGGGATGCTAAACTGTCTTGAAGTCTCTAGAACTGTCTGTCCACCAGCTGGACACCAACTAGTGACCTCTGTCAGTGCCATGTGGAACAGAAGAATCACACAGCCACTCCCTGCCCAAAATGCCTGAGATAATGATGGTTGTTTTAAACAGCTGAGGTTTGAGTAGTTTGTTAAGCAGTAAGAAAGAACTGGAATAGTAATATGGAGGAAAAAGCATTTTGGAGTCAGGTCTGGACTCAGATTCTAGCTTCATTATTATTATGTGATCACGTTATTGTGTGATCTTAACAAGTTGCGTAGCTTCTCCTAGCCTCTGTTTCCGTCTGTGGGATACAGAGGTAGTTATGTGCACCTCCAGCCTCATCGTGAAGATGGAATGCAAAAAACAGAAGAGGGGGTACCTGGGTGGCTCAGTCAGTTAAGGGTCTGCCTTGGGCTTAAGTCATAATCCCAGGATCCTGGGCTCGAGCCCGCTGTCAGGCTCCCTGTTCAATGGGAAGCCTGCTTCTCCCTCTCTCACTCCCCCTGCTCCTGTTCCCTCTCTGGGTGTGTCTCTCTCTGTCAAATAAATAAATAAAATCTTAAAAAAAAAAAAAAAGGAAAAAAACAGAAGGATCTCCTTAGCCTCCCCATACCCTTTTCTCTATGCTTCCTGGGGTTCCCAGAGAAGGGCTGCAGCAAGCTGTACCATGCCTCTGCTTCCCGCGGGACTGTGTTCTCTTCTCTTGCTTTTCGCCAGCCACTCTCTGCCACAGCTGTTAAAACCCACCCCTTAAGATGTTGGGGGAAAGCACAGAATTCTGGAAGCGTGCTCCTCATAAAACGACTCTGGACCCTTGCTCTAGGAAAAAAAATTAATTATACTTGACTTTTAAAAAAATTATTGACTTGAATACCTACTCAGCTTTATAATAAAGAACCAGGGAAGAAAATGTAGAGGGAAAAGGGAGTTGCAAAGAAAACTGGATTTAGAAAAACAAAAAGCTTGTAGTCAAGGAAGCTATCAGAAGCAGAAGGAATATACGAGCTCTGTGTGCCGGTGGAGGAGGTGGGATTGTCATAAGCAGAAAGAAGAGTTGGACAGGCGGGAGGCTCCTTCGCCCTTGGCCAGCCGTCAGGCAGCTGCATGGGTACGGCAGGGGCCCATGCAGGCACCAGCCACCTCTGCAGCAGCTCCAGACAGGAGGTCCAGAAATGGACACTTGAATGGTTCAAACACCCTAAGCTGCTCATGCTTTCAACGGCTTTGCCACATTTACTTGGTATGATTAACAGAAATGGGAAATTGATGAGCTCATACTGCCTTTGCTCCTGTATTTCTGACAGTGCTCTGCTCTACACAGCAGAGTCGCCCTTTCTTCCCTGCCAACAGCTCTGTTCACAAGATTTACCTCTAAGCTCAGTCTTCATTCATCCAGACTTTGAGACAGGACCCCCCTATTTGCCTTCCATGCTCCCCTTGTTGTCCTTATCCCTGTCACTGATGTGCTCGCACTGCAGGCACCCGTGGGATATAATTCACTGCCGGCCGGTTAAGCCCTGACCTGAGGTTTGGTTGCCTGCTCCTTCTTTGCATGTTTCTAAATGAAAGTTCCTTCAGAAGTGGAACTCTGTATTCACAATAGCCAAATTATGGAAAGAGGCCACAAGTCCATCGACTGATGAATGGATAAAGAAGATGTTAGATATATAACATTACCCAGTCATCAAAAAGACAGAAATATTGCCATTTGCAATGACATGGATGTAGCTAGAGGGTATTATGCCAAGTGAGTAAGTCAGTCAGAGAAAGACAAATACCATAGGATTTCACTCTTTTGTGGAACTTAGGAAACAAAACAGATGAACATATGGGAAGGACAGAAAAACAGAGGGAAACAAACCATAAGAGATTCTTAACTACAGAGAACAAAAAGGGTTGATGGGGGGAATGGGCTACATGGATGATGGGTATTAAGGAGGGCACTTGTAATGAGCACTGAGTGTTATATATGTGATGAATCACTGAATTCTACTTCTGAAACAATATTGCATCATATGTTAACTAGAATTTAAATAAAAATTTGAAAAGAAAAAAAGAAGTGAAACTTTCTAGTAAGTGATGGATTCTGTCCAGGAAATTCTAAACACCTGGTCCTCAGAAAGGTGTGGATTAGTTCATGGTCAATTTAATGACTATGGCTAGTATTTGTACATGCAATGTTTATAAAGCATTTTTGAAGTTAGGCTTATGTTAAACCTCACAATTCTCTAGTGAGGTAAGAATTAATCCCATTTTATGGGGGGAAAACTGAGGTTTATAGAAATTGTGCCCAAAGTCATATATAGAGCTACTAAGGGACAGAGCTGGACCTCAACTCCAAGCTGTTTGGTTCTAAATTCAGTGCTCTCTCACCATTTCATTCTACTTTCTGATTACAAGGAACATTACTAATTCACTCTTTTCCTGTCCCTGGGTTGGATTTTCAAGTAGGCAAGTATGATTTTTTCCTACCAAAACACCCAGGGCTTTGGCTGGAGAACCAGCTGCAGGGCACTGAAGCCTCACAGACTGTTATCAACTCAGCTATCCCCATATTCCATTCAATTTTCCATGAGCTTTTAAAGAGCATTAGAAGTTACCATTTGTGGAGTTCGTTCTAGAACACCAGACCTTGTGATATTTCCTTGAGGTACATTATCCCATTAATGGTACCAGCTTGTACCAGCTTGCTGAGATCTTCCCATTGCAGATCAGGAGATTGAGTCTCAGAGATGTCAAATAGCCAAAGAGCTATGGAGCTGAGATTCAAGCCTGGCTCTTGACAGGAGTTCTCGGCCTCCAGCTCTCTCCTCAGGCACCAGATCCTTGCTCTCCCTGCCACAGGAGTCAGGGAACTAGACTCTTCAGCTCCATCCTCTCCCTCTATGGGAACTTCAGAGGGGATTCCCCAGGGAAAACAGAGTTCTAGTGAGGGATGGCAGAGAGGGGTACAATGCTGGACAGACCCAGGTGGCACTGTTCACTGCACAAGTGCTAAGGGCAGCTTTGAGAGAAGGTCCCCCTGTGATGAGTGTAAGTCAGCACAGAATGCCACAAGGAAATTTCGCTCGTCAGAGCTACAGTATGGTTCACAGGATCATTCTTGCAAAATGAAGGGTCTATTTGTAAGTCTGTGTCTTTATCAGATTCTGAGGGATCTGTGTTCCTGCCCTCCCCAAACTCCCCCTCCTCCCTACCTCTGTATGTATAAAGGAGCCAAGAAGCCCATTTGTCCTCTTGAGAGAGGACAGGCTGTTATCGCAACATGAAAATGGATGGCCTTTATCCTAAATAGGGACTGGATCATCAAGACAAGAAGTTTATAAGGAAACCTCTGGTGACCAGTCTCCAGCACCTCACTCCACCACAAGTGGTCATCCCACCTAAGCAGAAAATCTGAAATGGTTTCTGAAGCCAGGTCCTAAGCTTTGTCCATTTTCCATCACAGGTCTGTGTGGGAAATCTGCAGCAGACGCCTGAGTTTGACGAGGAAATTCTTTATTTAGTGAGGATAACTTGAAGTAAACTGTTCCCGTGAGCAGGTTTTCCTATGGTCCAGATCTACCCATAGCGATTTCTAAGCAAGAAGACCAGCACAGCAACAATTAGGCCAATGACAAATAAATCCCAGTATGGTCCAAGGGTGTTGTCCAATTTCATCCATTTCCATTTCATTGTAAACTGCTGGGAGAGACATTCTGTCAAAAAAAATCCAAGCCTCCTACTCGATCCAGAGCCATCATCTCCTCCCATCCCACCACCCAAAAGTTCCTCACTGTTGTTTTCAGAGATTTGGGACCTATTGAGACAAACTTACATTAAAAAACAGTATATCTTGGAGCAAGTGCATGGTTTCCAGTTTCATGAGAGCAAAGAAAACAGGTATGTGAGCATCCGGACTCGTTTGAGCAGCCATATCATATAATCTCCTGGCCAAGTGAATGTCCTAGAAATAGAAGAACAGCCCCTACTCATTAGGTACAGATTCTTTAGGGGTAATTCAATGAAAGTCACTTTGAAATATCATTACTTATCTTTGGTAGGCCCCCTCCAGCCCCACCAAGATATTCATGCTCTAACCCTTGGAACCTATGAATATGTTGTGTTACATGGCAAAGGGGACTTTGAAAATGTCATTAAGTCATTAAGATTACAGACCTTAAGATAGAGAGATGGATTACCTGCACAGACTCCATAGAATCTTATGAGCCCTTAAACGTGGTGTTCTCACGGCCGAGCACAGAAGAAAAAGTCAGATATGGCAGAAGGCTTGGGAAGGGGTCCACTCACTATGGCTGGAAGGGCCACGTGGGAAGAATGAGAAGGAATGTGGACAGCCAGCAAAGAAATGGGACCCTCTGTTCCATCCAAGCACAGGAAACTGAATATGCCCAACAACCCAAGGGAGCCTGGAAGTGATTCTTCCCCGAAGCTCCCAGGAAGGAACACAGATTGAATTCAGCCTGTGAGGCCCTACGCAGAGCACCGGTCAAGCTCACCCAGACTTTTGACCCACAGAAACCGTGAGATAATAAATGTAAGCTGTCTTAAGTTTAGCTTACATTTATTATTTATTTAGCTGTCTTAAGTTAAGCATTTGTGGTGATCTGTTACAACAGCCATAGGAAACTAACACAAAAAGTTTTCTTGGATACTGTGGGACCAGGTGTTAGATATGATTCCTGTTAAAGAGGCAGAACCCTAGATGCCAGCAGTACAGCTCCCCAAACAAGTAACAATGCAGATACTAACAAGAATGTAACATTCCTAATTTTCTTCATAGTACTTATCAGACCTGAAGTTCCAAAATTTGTTTCTTCATTTGTCCTTGTCCTCAAGGACCTGGACAACCTGTTAGCCCCTCAATTCCTCGTGTTTAGGGAAATGCTGAGTGCATGGTCTCTGATAATACTTACAGAATGAATGCATAATCTATTTAGTTCTCAGGCTGGTCATTGATTCCTCAAATGACATACTATATTTCTAGAGACCTTTTTTCTCCACTAAATTAAGCCACGGGAGATTAAAAAAAATTTTTTTTCTTTAATTTTCACCTACTTACGACTTGTTTTTGTTTGCTTTATTTTTGCTTGTTTTCCCAAACAGAGTAATAAAAAGGCTAAATAGAGTTTCTTTTAAAGTTTGAAGGGCCGTGGGCCAGTCCCAGAATTGTACTTAGCTGGGTGCCTTTGGATTATTTTCCAACGAATTGGAGGAGAGATTTTTCACAAACCGTGGTTATCCTGTATCTCTTTGTCTTTCTTCTCCATTTCACAAACCTCCATTACATAGAGTGCAATAGTTGTGAATCCCTGTGGCCCCTGCTAAACCCACTTTTTCAGTGGTATTCTTTCTTAGTTGTGTTCTGCTTGTCATTTCTTACATTTTTTTCCAAAGCTTTACAGTCTCATAAATTGATTTGCTGGAAAAAGAGGAATGTTCTTGCTTAAAAACTTAAAATGCGAAAGACTGTTCTGAACAAATCTTCCTGACAACAGAGAAGATGGATGTTGTAAAAACTCTTGATTTTTGTCTCTAATTCCAACAAATTCAGTGGGGGTTCATTTGAAAGCACCCTGCAGATTATAATGGCTATGTCACCCCCACACATGAAAGGCATATTGACTTTAATAGGGCATTCAGGGAATAGTAGCCTTTGTCAATCTCTCGGGCATTCATTCTTACATGAAGCAGGCAATAGTTGTTAATTTATTTCTTGAGGCACAAGCATCACAAACCAGTTGCTTAGTTTATAATAAAAACTAGCAAGAAGTATCATTAAAGTGGGATGAGCTCACTCCTTGCCCCAGGGGCCTCACAATTCTCAGTGGGGGTGGGGTCAGACAAGAAAGTTGTTCTTTAAAATTTCCAGAGAAATTCCTGAACCCACTGGCTAATTAGGGCAACCCATATAAAAGAAATTTTATTAGCAGGCTCTAGAAAGGACTCCTTATTCTTTGATCCTTACTTAGGAAAAGAAATCCAAGTCTTTCAAACAAAAAATTTCCTTTCAAAAGTGTTTTGATGATGGCCAGGTTTCATTAAATAAGTCCATTGCACACCCAATCCACTTATATTTAACCTTCCTGTGGTACATTTGAGCTTAGTTTGCTTTAAATTCACTGACTGAAGAGATGATGTAAAGGGATCTGCAGACTCTTCTTAAATAATGTGTTTCCAACTAAAATATCAGCTGTGCCAAAGTACTGCCCAATGTTCACACATTCAAAATAGCTTCTTATAATTCAAAAATACAGAATTCTCCAGAAATTCTCTGGTTTATAAAAATTGTTTAATTACATGATGTGGGAGTTCTCCAGCCCTGAATCTTTGGGTGTCATCAAAAACTTTTTATATGGGGACAGAGGTCATTTTTTAAATAATTTAATCTTGTTTTCTTACTATAAATATACCATATTCTAATTGGAGAAAATTTTGAAAACATAGAGGTGAACAATTATTAAAAGCCTACCTACAATTTCACTCTACAGAGATAAGTACTGATCATTATTTTATACACAACCTTCCAGCATTCCAGCGTTTTTGTTTTGTTTTAAAGATTTTATTTATTTATTTAACACAGAGAGATGGAGATCACAAGTAGGCAGAGAGGCAGGCAGAGAGAGAGGAGGAAGCAGGCTCCCTGTTGAAGCAGGCTCCATCCCTGGACCCTGGGGTCATGACCTGAGCCAAAGGCAGAGGCTTTAACCCACTGAGCCACCCAAGCGCCCCCATTCCAGCATTTGTTTTTCTTTCAAATATTTTATTTATTTATTTGACAGACAGAGATGACAAGTAGGCAGAGAGGCAGGCAGAGAGAGAGGAGGAAGCAGGCTCCCTGCTGAGCACAGAGCCCGATGCGGGGCTCGATCCCAGGACCCTGGGATCATGACCTGAGACGAAGGCAGAGGTTTTAACCCACTGAGCCACCCAGGCGCCCCTCCAGCATTTTTATATATATTCATATACACACATACTTTTAACTTAGGAATTTTTCACTTTGCATAATATTTTGTCTTTTGCTTTCTTAACAATGTATTTCAAACAGCATACCATGTCCTCAGATATTCCTTCAGTCTATAATATTTTTATTTTTAATAGTTGCACTGCATTTCATAAAAAGGGCTAATTCTTATTAAATACTTCTACTCTGTGCCCGTCATCACTGTCATTTATTTAAACCTCATGACAATTATATAGGACAGATGATGCAGATATGATACTGTAAATATGAAGAAACTGAGGCACAGAGAGTTTAAGTCACTTACCTAAGTTCATGGGACTTGTGAGTGTCAGAGCTGAGATTCAAATCCAATATTCTCCTTCTAACTTGCTCACTTAACCACAGGGCCATAGAATACAGAATGCAATGGTATACTACCACATGATAGCTTACAGAAAATGCCTTCTATTTTGGAGCAGTTTGTTTATTTGTAGGGTTTTTTTTTTTAAGATTTTTTAATTTATTTATTGGACACAGAGAGATCACAAGTAGTCAGAGAGGCAGGCAGAGAGAGAGTGGGGAAGCAGGCTCCCTGCTGAGCAGAGAACCCGGATGCCTATGCCGGGCTCCATTCCAGGACCTTGAGATCATGACTTCAGGCAGAGGCTTAACCCATTGAGCCACCCAGCCTCCCCGAGAAGGCCATTTTAAATATCTAACTTGAACTTGTCCTTTCCAAAAATAATTCTATTCTGGTGTTTAAAGCTTCAGCTCTAACACTCCTTAAGTGGTCACACCAGACAAATGAGAAATGAAAATGCTTCATGCCATAATTACTTTTATTTGTGGCAGGTCTATTTATAATTTATTCAATGAAAGAGGTTTTGTTTTCCCTGTAGGATCCCAAAAACGTGTTATCTTGTAGATCTAACTATACATTGCTGGAAACTCATCTCCAAAGGCTATTCCTCCCCCCTTTTGTCTTAATTTATGAAGGATTTCTTAGTCATTATCTTAAAATATACATGCTTTCTTCCATTAAAAAAAACTGTCATGTGTTCTTTATACTTCATGGTATGAAATAATTTTAGAACAGACCCGGCAGCACTGATCTGTCCACCTAAATTCATTGTTCCCTCGTTCACATTTTCACAGCACTTTACTTGTGTGGGTATGCACTGGTGCCATTTTAGGCTTTCACTATAGTGCAGACTGTCTCTTCCATAGTAGACTGCGAGCTCTTTGAAGGTTGTCTTGTTCTTGTATCCCTAGAACAAAGCACAGTGCTTCCTGACACAAAACAAGCACTCGATAAATTTTTGAGTGAATAAATAAAGAGCAGCCAGGCAGAGTACCATGGCAGTTTAGAAGCAGATGCAGATATCTTTCATATTATCGGAGGGTTCGTGGAGGAGATGATATGGGAACTATCTTTGAAAAACACAGGGGTCTTCAATGGTCAAAATTGTGGGAGAAGATCATTCCAGAAAATGGGCTGATATGACTAAAGGTCAGGAGGGTTTAGTTCAAGGTCTTTGGTTGGGGGTGGGCAAGGCAGGGAAGGAAAAGTAGTCTGGAAGATAAGGAAGTAGGTAGATTAGGTCAAGGAGGGTTTTGAACACCAGAGTAAGAAGTTTGGACTTCATTAGGGAACACAAAGTCAATAAGATGCTTTTAGTTTTGTGTTTGCTTGCATTTTTTGTGTGTGTAAATGCATAATTTTGGGAAGAGTGAGGTAGAGGAGTAACAGTACCAGATATATATTTTATCAAAAATAAACCGATAGTGCTTTGTTAGATGGATTATGTATTAATTAAAGTAACGCTAACATCTATAACAAGTAAACCCCCAAATTTCAACATAGGTATTCCCGGTTGGAGATGAGTTTTCTTCACATGGTAACTGAGGGACCCAAGCTCCTTCCATCATTTGGCTCTGCCATCCCTTTGAGCCTCTAAGTGTTCTGCATTCAAGAAGGGCAAAGAGATTAAGGAGAAGCTCCATCTACTTCTTAGCTGCCTTAGCCCAGAAGCGACACCCTTCACTTTTTACATCCATTCCTTTGGTAAGAACTAGTCATATGGATGAAGGGGAGCTGGGAAATGTAGTCTCTCACTAAGAGACACATCTCAGCAACAAGGCCTCCCTGTGAACTGGGGATTAAAATCTTTGGCAGACATGGCTTTCTCTGCTGCAGATTTAAAGGAAGAACACTAGAATGGGAAACCATTGAGAAGCCTTTACAATAAGCCTACACGAGTAGAAACTTCGGCCTAAGCCAGGAAACAGACAGAAGGAATAAGCAGGAGGGGATGGGCAACATGTTTTTTTCATGGTTAAATTTCTGAAGCACTTCTGAATCAAGTGTAAATTGAGATAGAGTTTTGTAACAACTTGTGAGCTGAGTGCTTATATTTCTACATTAGTTCAGTTCCTCTCCCAGTTTTTTCTCAGGCATTATTTTGTATTCCCAAAACAATGATGCAGTCAGTCTTTGGTCCTCAGTTTAAGTCAAGGAGCTCAGTGAGCTTAATTCGAAGTCGTAAATTGGGGAATGAGATGCTTTTCAGTGAAGCTATTAGGGTAAGTCACCTACATCACCCTCGTCCCAATGTCCTTTTCTAAAGACAGATGAGGACAACAACGACCCATATTTTTATATTGATTTACCAAGGGTTGATGTATACTTCACTTTCTTCTCCCAGAGGGCTTTATGTTTACAAAACATTTTTCTATACTCAGAGAAATCCTGGTAATGATATTATTATCTTTCCCACTGGTTTGCATGAGGATTAACTAATAAAGAGAATTGTGAAGTGCCCTGCCAAAGAAATGCTTAATTACTTGATGATTTAAATGCTGTGGAAGTCTGTTCTCCTAATTGCTTTGCTTTCATTAACAATCGCTGGAACAAGATTTCGGCTTTTAATTATCAGCATATTCATTTTAAGGATTAGCAAACACAGTATCTTCTTGTTAATTTGACTATGAGACAGCAAGATTAATAAACTAGGCCCCCGGGTACTTGGTTATTATTTTTCTAATTGCGAAACCGAAGAAATTAATGAGGACAAAGAGCAATGACTTCTCATTAACTAAATCTATAATTCCCACATCCGGGTCTGAATACAGCCCTGTTTTTTTGTTTTTGTTTTTGCACATAGAGACTCTTTGTAGGAAAAAATACACCCGTAACTGTGAGACACTGATCAATGGGACCTGGATGGGCAAGAACAGAAATGTGGCCAGAGAGAAATTTCCAAGTTTTTTCCAAGTGTATAAAATGGACGTTCTGACAACTGCTATTTGACATGGTGAAGAAAGAGGCTGGGAGAGAGGTTAGCAATGACTCCAAGGAGGAAAACCAGACCCTCTGACAGTGGGCCATCTGGGCTCCCATAGACAGTGTCCTCTCTTGCACAGTTGGCCATGTATCCTCCCTGCCCCCAGGGTCTTATGGCAAAATGGCCTCACTATGGTGAGGACAAGGCTGTCACAGGCACCTGCTCCTTGAATCACATAGGACAGGTAAGCTAATTTGAATTTAACCGGTAGAGTGGAGTCACTTTATCAATGATACACACAGTGTTCTTGTCACCATTATTGTTACATTTTGCATGAGGAATTGTGAACAAAAGCTGTAATCTTACTGAAACTTTACTTAGCAGCCACTCAAATTCTCTTCTGATCTAAATACAAGTCATTCCACACGAGGACTACAGAGCCCCTTCACAAAGGCTTATTGTTTTATTTCTAAGCCTGGGGAGGGGAGGTATCATTGTTCTGTTTTACAGCTGTGGAGGATCCTTGGAAGGGAGTGGGATGTGGCTAAATGACATCCAAAGAAATCTTCTGATTTAGCTATTTGATCCCATTTTATAAACACAGGAAGCTTGTACATGCTAAGAATGGGGAAAACAGACTGGATTTGGATTTGACAGTCTTTCCACAGCTTAGGGCGCTGGGGATGATGAAAAGTGATTAGCCAAAAGGCAGGCCACAGGGAGAGCTCAGAAAGGCAGGGATCTCGATTGTCAGTGCCTGAATATGAAGACCTTGGTTGTTTCAGGGTGTGCCATTAGCAGTCAAATAGGAAATTCCCCATCAATAACACTCAACTACTAGCAAACTGGAAGAAAGAAGAAAGCACAGAAAAGCAGATAACCCCGTCATTATTTAACTCTCAAAATGCAGTCAGAGGGTTGCAGGGGGATACGGAGTGCAGGGAGTATGTGGTTGGGTTATGGACATTGGGGAAGGTATGTGCAATGGTAAGTGCTGTGAAGTATGTAAACCTGGCGATTCACAGACCTATACCCCTGGGGCTAATAATACATTATATGTTAATAAAAAAATAAAAAGTTTTTAAAAATGCAGTCAGGAGTATAAACACTAATATGAAATATATACTTGATCACTAAGAAAGACTTGAGGCAGGGCTCACTGTTTACCCTAAAAAACATGGGGTCAGACAGGCCTGGGTTCAAATTCTGACTCCACCACCAGTGAGTTCTGCAAAGTTGGCCATCTGTGTTAACCTCTCTAACACTCTTGGTTTCCTGATGCATACACTGATGACAATGATAGGGCTTATCTCATTGAGTGATTGTGTGATTTAAATAGCGTAGTATAAGGCTCAGATGGTTGAGTGTTTGCCTTTGGCTTGGGTCACCATCTCCAGGTCCTGGGATCAAACCCCGTGTCGGGCTCCCAGCTCAGCGGGGAGTCTGCTTTTCCATCTCTCTCTGCATTCCCCACCCCACGGCCCCCCTGCACTTATGCTCTCTCTGTCTCTCTCTCTCTCAAATGAATAAATGAAGTCTTTTAAAAATAAATAAATAAATGGGATAGTATATACAGTATATCAAATGCCTGGCTATTATCATTATTGATATTCAATATGCCTTTCCCACTGTGTCAGAACCCAATGCCATCTTCGCCTTAATTACACTTACTAAGGGATTCACCCAATATCTCCTTGTCATGTTAGCTCTCTTTCTTAATAAATATATATGCCTTATCTTCTCAAGTAAAGTACAGTCTTTGAAGGATGGAGATCTATTTTCTTAGGATACTCTAGAGTGCTCAGCACAGTGTCAGCTACACAGTGGGTGATTTATAAGACATTTCTGGATTAATTTCCCCTTGGTATCCAGCTCTGACCTCACTCCCACTTTCTCCTTGTTTACTGAGAGCTTGAGTGTCAATGGAAATTTTAACAGAGAAAGGCCTGGAGGTGGAAGGAGGTGGGGGCAGGGCCCACTACTATTGCTGGAAAAATTTTGAAGTTATGAATCTAATTAGCCTAGACTAGATTTATTTCAACTCATTAGTTATGTCTTTGGGCATAAATGGAGAAAATAATTTCCTTCTCATAGGGTTCATGTTGGGGTAAGTATTAGGAATTGGCACAGGGGGAGGGACTCAGCAAATGTCTTTTTCTTCCTTCTTCTACCCTGATGATGTCAATGAAATTAAAAACATTTACAATTTTTTCCTTCCCATATAGCTGTCATTACTAGGTTTGAATTATTACCTTTGCGATACCTAAACCGTGTTCATACATATAGGCCAGGTTGAACATGGCTTGTGCACTGTGATACTTGTCCACTGCAATGCTGTAATGTGTGGCTGCCATCTGATAGTCTTTCTTAGTCCCGTAGCCATAGTAGTGGTAATCTCCAATTTTTACTCTAGCGAATGCATTGCCTGATAGAAATGTTAGAAAGAGAAGAAAAAGAACTCCGATGATTCATGTACAGTTCCTAGTAACTCAACCTAGTGGCATTATACATTAAAAAGAAAAACAAGGGGCGCCTGGGTGGCTCAGTGGGTTAAAAGCCGCTGCCTTCGGCTCGGGTCATGGTCCCAGGGTCTTGGGATCGAGCCCCGCATCGGGCTCTCTGCTCAGCCGACAGCCTGCTTCCTCCTCTCTCTCTGCCTACTTGTAATCTCTGTCTATCAAATAAATAAATAAAATCTTTAAAAAAAAAAAAAAAGAAAAACAAAACACTTGGGATCCTAGGATCAAGATTAGATATAACTTCTGGAATATAAAACATAACACTCATCTGTAGCAGTCTTCATTGCAGGACCACTCCCATGGTATAGCATGAATGTTCTCAAAGAAAAAAAAAACTTAGGAGTTTTACCTTTTAAATTCTTTTTTGAAGGTAGGTCAACTCTTGGGAAACTAGATCCCACCTCTCTGGTTCTCAAACTTCACCCCTGAAGGAGTACTCTCCTGCATCATCCAAGTCTCCTTCTTTCCTAGACCAGTCCCGTCAGTCTTTTAAACACACTTAGTGTCTTCTGTCAACAAAAACACACCCTCTCTTTATGTCATGGTGTGTCCTTCTAATTACTCCCCATTTCTCTGTTCCCTTCACACTCAGTCTTTTCCAAAGTGTGTTCAATATTGATTGTCTCCAAAGCTTCACCTCCCGTGCACTCTTCAACTCTGCTCAGCGGGGAGTCTGCTTCCCCCCTGCCCCTCTCTGCCTGCCTCTCTGCCCACTTGTGATCTGTCAAATAAATAAATTAAATCTTAAAAAAAAAACTGTCTTGTTTCAAACAACTACTCTGGTGCCTATGGTTTACCAAACCAGGGACCTTGAGCATAACAAAGAAAAGAAATTCCTGGAAATGACCCTTCATAACAAAGGCTGACCCTAAGATTGGTACCGTCGGAAAGACCTCCTAATTGATAACTTGCAGCTTTCTGCTTATATGCCCAAGAACTCAGCTGGAGCAAATTGGTGACTGATAGTGGACAGGGACTAGGCGTGTGTTCATTTTTATCTAGGTTCTGTACCTTGAATGGCAGCTCGATTCCATAAGAGAAGTGCCATTGGATACATCTTCTCTTTTTCAAGAATCTTAGCCTTTTCTAAAAAAAGAGAGACATTTCATTAGGAAGGCTTAAAATACCCGTGTAGTAAAGTCATTTATGCATATGTATGATTGGGGAATTGCAGAGAATTTTAACTTATCTTACTAGATTCCAAAATGAATGCTGAATTGCTTTGAGCTACTTCATACCCCATTTCTGCAAGTAGTGCATACTGAACAAGAGAAGAATCTATGTCACCATCCTTATAGGCAAAGTATGCTGTCAGGAATTTCTCAGCCCAGTGGCCTAGTTCACAGACACCTTTATAAAGCTGTACATGGAGAAAGAAATCAAACACGAGTTAGCCCATATGCTTCATCCCAGACAAATGATAAACGAAGTCAATCTTCGGCTTCTGCTGGCTGGTCAGGCAAGGATTTCGGGTCTAAAGTATGGCTTTTGAAAATTATTTAGGGGGAAGAGATAATACCTCTTATAGGCACAGAGATTACAAGTGTACATTTTTTGGTCTTGAGCTGAAACTTCCTGAGGCTTATTTTAAATTTACGGAATAAACTCTCCTGACTTAGAGGCTATTTGGCAGGACAGAATGTTTTGACTTCTGTTTTTTAAAAAAGGACTGTTCTGGGTACTGCTGCTCTGCAAGGGTGAGTTATAAGGCCACAGCTGATGTGGAAAGGAGAGAATGAAGGGAAGACAGTGCCTAAGGGTGACATAACCGTGAGGGAGGTGTGCAGAGCTCTGTGGGGACAAGCGTCAACTTAGCTGAGTAGCCCTTATGTAACCAAAAGAGGTTAGCCATACATAATTCATTAGGAAGTTGGCAAAGGAGCAAATCTAAAGATAGATTATTAGCTGGCAGCCTTTGAAATGAGTTTCAGAGGGGCCAAATTGCAACATGGAGGTATTTATTTTGGTTCAGTGGAAGTGTTTAATAAATCAATGAAGGGCATTAAGGTCCTAAAAGCCTTCTTTTTTTTTTTTTTTTTTAAAGATTTTATCTATTTATTTAACAGAGATCACAAGTAGGCAGAGAGGCAAGCAGAGAGAGAGGAAGGGAAGCAGGCTCCCTGCTGAGCAGAGAGCCCGATGTGGGGCTCAATCCCAGGACCCTAGGATCATGACCTGAGCTGAGGGCAGAGGCTTTAACCCACTGAGCCTCCCAGGCGCCCCAGTCCTAAAAGCTTTCTTTTGAAAAGTACATCACCCTGGGCGCCTGGGTGGCTCAGTGGGTTAAGCCTCTGCCTTCGGCTCAGGTCGTGATCCCAGGGTCTTGGGATCAAGCCCCGCATCAAGCCCCGCATCAAGCCCCGCATCAAGCCCCACATCGGGCTCTCTGCTCAGCGGGGAGCCTGCTTCCTCCTCTCTCTCTGCCTGCTTCTCTGCCTACTTGTGATCTCTGTCTGTCAAATAAATAAAAATCTAAAAAAAAAAAAAAAGAAAAGAAAAGAAAAGTACATCACTGGCTCAGACTGAAAGAATTCACTTTTTCACTTGTCATCCAAATCATCAAAAACTTAAGGACCTTACTTTCTGGGAAGAAGTGGGTTACAGTTTCTTTTTTTTTTTTTTTAATGATTTTATTTATTTATTTGACAGACAGAGATCACAAGTAGGCAAAGAGGCAGGCAGAGAGAGAGGAGGGGAAGCAGGCTCAAAACCGAGCAGAGAGCCCGATGTGTGGCTGGATCCCAGGACCCTGAGATCATGACCCGAGCCGAAGGCAGAGGCTTTATCCCACTGAGCCACCCAGGTGCCCCTGGGCTGCAGTTTCTAAGCTAAACCAAGACTTTCATTTCCCAAGTCACAATACCCAGTCCCACTTAGAAAGGCCAAATTGCCCTGGCCATTTGAATGAAGGCTGAGACAGAGCTCCTTAACTGAATTCTGAGATGAGCTTTAAACCTAATGAAAAGCCAAAAGCAAGAGAGGAGGGATCCTTTTTCCTCTTCCCTGTCTCAGCCCCAGTTACCTCACAGCTTTTCTGCTTGGCCAATGTCCATGTTCACACTCTCAACAGGAAGAGGTAATATCTATAAAATCAAAGCCACCAACAACTTAAGGACAGTATCACCTCCTCTCTGTGATAAATGAAAAATGCTTTAAACACATGCCATTATTTACCTCCACAGCAGTTCTGCACGATCTTAACACTCCCGTTCCTGTTGCGTACATCTCGGCCAGGTAATAAATGGCGAGGGGCTGCCCACTCTGAGATGCCAAGTAAAAATATTTGAAGGCAAGTTTATAATCCTTCCATACTCCAGAGCCAGCTGAAAATTAAAATTATTTTGAGCCACCCCTTGTTTGTTTTATTTTTTTGCGTTATAATCTATGGGTATAATGGTCACATGATGCCTACTATTTTAAATAGGGTGAGAAAAGCCAACCAAAAGTCAAGCTGTTATAGATCCACTATGTGGAGGAGAAAGAAGTTAAGTTTGCTTCTAAGTAAGAATGTGGAAATTTATGTTCTTGACCCATTCAGTGACCTGAAGAAGAAAGATTCTTAAGTCTCATGAAAATATCTCCTCAGTTCGGCACACCTAAAGTTAGTGAAAAGGAGACCAAGAGGTGGTCTCTGAGGACGGAGGACATCAGGACGTGGCTCACCATTCTTGTCCTTCCACATCAGGAGACCAGTAGAGCTCCTCCCAGTCATAACTACAGAGTTTGGAGCAGGTGAATCCCAGTTCCAGGAGGCCCCCCTCATACTGAGCTCATGCTTGGAGCAAGGAGAGGCATTTAGGGCTGGGGTGGAAAATCAGCATGCTCTTAGCAGCTTGTCCTGGCTCTCTCACAACCCTTTGTGAGTTGGGTACCCTATAGAAACTTCATTTGTAAAAGGAGAGGCTTTCACTAGATGGTCCTTAACTTGTCTTCCAGCTCTCAACATTTCATAACCTTTAGAATCAGTGCCACTAAGAGCAAAGACTCTGGAGGCAAATCACTTGGGTTTGCTCCACTAACCATGTGATCTTGGGCAAGCTGTTGGACCTGTGATACCCCTCAATTTGCTCATCTACAAACTGTAGGATATCCCCTAGACATGTTGAGAGGACCAAATGAGTAGACACACATAAAGACTTAATAAATATTAGCCATTGCTATTACTCTTATCCTAGAAGCTTGAGGAATCTGATAGATCCCGGGCCTGGGACCTGAAATGAACTAGAAGAACAAGGCCATTTTGGCAACCACCCAAAACAATATAAAACAGGCCATCACCTGGGCTACTATGGAGAATGCTTGCTGATGATGCAAACTCCTGCTGCCCTAGCTCCACCTCTGAAAGGAAGTACTTAGTGGAGATACTTGGATATGTTCAGAACTCGTGGTACTCATCTTGGGTACTCCCTCTCTCAATCCCCACAGAGTATTAGAAACTTTCATGGCTTTCTGAGACCTCCTACCCCAATCACTTTACCTTTGTTCTCAGAAGACAACTTGGTGGTGCCTAGCTCATTGAGGAAATTTTCTTTTTTAAAAATATTTATTTATTTATTATTTATTTATGTGAGAGAGAGAGAAGGAGAGTGAGCATGAGCAGGGAGGAGGGGCAGAGGGAGAGGGAGAGGAAGAAGCAGACTTCCAGCTGAGCAGGGAGCCCCACATGGGGCTTGATCCCAGGACTCTAGGATCATGACATAAGCCAAAGTCAGACTGACTGAGCCACCCAGGCACCCAAGGAAATTCTTACATTGTCTTTTCTCACTTGCCTCTCTTTCCCTCCCTCCAGATTTATATCTGCACCATCCTTTCCTCCAACTCACCAGTCTTTGAGGGTGAGAAATTCCTCCTCTTTATCAAGACTAAGGAGGCCTGGGTGCATTCAGATCCTAATGCCACCCAACTTCTTCTAAAATCTCTTCATCAATTATCTCATCACTCCCAAGATACATTAACCATCTCCATTGGCTGGCTCTTTTTTTTTTTGCCAAAAATTATACCCAGGTCTCTCATCATCTTAAAAAGAACTCCCTCTTGGTTCTTGGTCCCCCTCATGCCACTGTTCCATCTCTTTTCTTCCATTTAAAGGCACACACCTTCCAAGAATATTTTTATTCATCTACTTTCTCACCTTCCATTCATACCTCATTCCATCATATCTGGCTTCCACCCCAGCCAGCCAGCCCAATGACCACACAAATATTCTCTATATTTGAAAAGTCCCATTGATTCTTAGCCTTTTCTTTTCTTCTTTCTCTTTCTTTCTTTCTTTTTGTTTTGTTTTTGTTTTGAAGAAGCAGGCTTCTCATTGCATTTCACAGGAAGGCTCATTCATTTATTCTTTCTTGAAAGTTCCATGCTATGGCTTCCTTAAGATCATTTTCCCTCTTATTCCCCTGACCATGTCTTTTCAGTCTTTTTCGTGACTATTCTTTCTCTGCCAATCTTTTCGATATAGCACTGAGGACTGCCAGATTTCTGACCATGGCCCACTGTTCCCCTCATGCTCTCTCTCTTTTCTTTTTGCACTTTCAACTACTTTTAACTAACTCCTCTACGTTGATGCCTCCCAAATCCTCTCTCCAACTCTGACGCTTCTGGTGAGTTTCATACCTGCTTTTGGGTATGCACATTGGCTATCACAAGGCACCTCAAACTCAACCTTTCAAAAGTGAGTTTCCTGATTGTACCTCCTTGCCTCCTCCCTCACTTGGTGTCCTTTCCTTAAGTCTTCAAATTCACCTTCATAATGCTGCCTCAGTATTCTGTCTAAACCAGTCACTCCAACAATTTGGTCTTTGTAAACAAAAGGTGTAGAACTAATAATGCATTTGTCATTCTTGGTACAGCAGCCATATTTGTAACACTTACAGTAGTACATGAAGCCTAATTGAAACTGTGCATTGGGCCATCCTTTCTCTGCAGCTTTCTGAAAGTATTTAAGTGCTTCAGCATAATTCTGCAAGATAATTACATTCTATTACTCAAAGGTGTATGTATAACTCCATGGTAACAATTGCCTTCCACTTAAAAAAAAAGGATAGATAGTACTTTATGTGATTTAGGCTAATTAAAATAGTATCAGAAGTGTTATGCATTTTATTTCATTATTATGTTAGATTCTATTAGGAAATAATTATCTCATTTTCACTGTAAATTATGTCTTTTCCTACCCTGATGGTAGGTTTTGTTAGATATTGGGGGAGGGTCACTCAAAAGACAGAGGTTATACTAAGAAACTAAATTTCTCTATCAGAAAAAATCCTCAGGGTTGTTTGATTTCTAAGGTTACTTAGAATCTATAATTCTAAGATATAATTAGGGTTGTTATTCTTGTCACAAATTTGTTCTATGTCTCTTTGGCAAATATTCCACTGAATTATTTTCTAGTGTTAAATATGATAGTTTGGCAAACCAGGTATTAGAGACTAATTCCTTCAAGTTAGTCAACAATCATGAATTTTACCCTATAAATTTCTAGAAATATGTTGAAAAGATAGAGAAATTATTTAACTTACCACAGGAACTCCTTTCCCATAAAAGTAAAGAAGACCGAGCCCATGAAGACCAATTGCATTGCCCTGGAACAGTTTTAAAAATCCAAGTAAAGTCCCAGAACAATTCATGGTGAGAAAAATTATGACAAAATCACTCCAAATATTTAAAATGCACCCAATAAGGGATTAAATCAAGGCAAGTTAATCAGGCAGTTGGTAAATTATTCTGTCTCTCTCTAGTTCCTCCTTTCAAACCTTCATAACCCCCTTTGACTAGAAAAGAGGGAAACAAAAGTCAAATCTTTTCTCCTTTCTTTCATCCTGCATTTATTTAGTGCTTGCTTTGTGTGTGACTCCATAATAGGTGTTGGACTGGGAGGAGGTGAAAGTTGAAAGATGAACAACGAGCCTTGCCTCAGAGAGTTCACAGGCTTTTGGGCTCCGATCAACTATAGTACCTCCTAAATAGCCACGTCAAATGTGATAAGTCCTATAGTAGAATCAGATTCAGAAATGCTGTGGGCACCTAGAAGAGGAATACTCAGCTGCCTAGATGAGGCTAGGGACTGAGGGGATTGAGTTGTTAAAGGTGGTTGACATTTGAACTTGGTTTTGAAGGGTGTGTAGGAGCCTTTCCAGAAGGGAAAAGTCTATCCAAACACTTGTTACTTGCTTTGGTGAAAGGAGGTTGACATAAATGGCCAAATAACATTTTAGAGATTCTGTGAATTTCAATCATATGAAATATGATTCTGTATTCAAATGCTTCTGTATTCAAAATTGACTGCTTATAACATCATCAATGTCTTCTTTTCCATTTGATGCTAAATTAATTGCCATTTTTTTTCTAATTAGTATTCTAAAGACTCTAAGGAAGGGAGTTTTTAGCATGTTTTAGCATTTAACACATGTTCAAAAATATTGATATTTAGCATATCAATTCAGGATAAAGAGTGAACCTTAAAAGTGACTTCCCTAACCAGGAAACTCACTTTTCTTTTTATCTCCCATCACGCATTTCACCCTTTTGTGACTGAATGAGGAGGCACATTTGGACCCTTGGCTGTCATTCAGCAGATTTGTAGGTTTGCTTTACAGATTTGTAGCATTTCCTCAATTTTTCTGATTTCTTCTTACCTCCATAATACCTTCTTTTTTTTTTTTTTTTAAAGATTTTATTTATTTGACAGACGGAGATCCCAAGTAGGCAGAGAGGCAGGCAGAGAGAGAGGAGGAAGCAGGCTTGATCCCAGGACCCTGAGATCATGACCTGAGCCGAAGGCAGAGGCTTTAACCCACTGAGCCACCCAGGCGACCCTCCATAATACCTTCTTAACTCCATAATAATGGAGTTATTATGGATGCAGCCAGAGTACCTCTCAGTGACACAATAATAACACATCACTAGAAAAGGCATAGTTGAAAAATAATTTCAAAACTCCAAAGTTTGAGCTTCTGCATATCAAAGGGCCAGCTATTGTAAGAATTCTTAAGGATGGTCCAGTCCAGCTGTATTTAAAAGAGGTGTAACACAACTGCTCTCTTCTTCCCGCTTGTCCCCTGACTGTATCTACCTGGGGTCCTAGGACACTTGGGATAGTCTGGTCTGGAGATAGTAAGGCCTGCTGTGATGGATGTGGTTAAGTCTAGTGAGTCTGTCTTCTAACTATCCTCATTTTAGGAATTGAGAAAAATGGAAGGGGAGGGAAATGAGAAGAGGGAAGGAGGAAGGGAGGAAATAGGGGACAGGTTCTGACTTTTGACTCACCAACAATTTAAGGACCAGAGGGCTTATTTGTAACTTTCAGGTCAGGAGTAGCCAACTCAGATATACCTCCAGGAACCATTCAGGTAATGTAAGAAGTACACTGATCTGGGTGATGGAGTGACAGAGACTGAGGAAAAGGAGAGAGTTCCTGACCTGTCTAAAGGCAGCAGCAGCCCCTCTGCTTTCTGCTCCAGGCCACTGGTGTGACATGGAATGGCAGCCTCATATGGTCAGCTTTTTCCATTTTCCAAGGAAAGCTGGATGTCCAGACTTTTATATGAGATTTCCTAATCTTTGTTACTTTAGTATAGTTGACACATGGTGTTGCATTAGTTTCAGGTGTATAGGATAGTGATTTGACAACTCTATGCATTATGCTGTGCTCACCACAAGTATAGCTAACATCTGTCACCATGTGAGATTGCCTGATTTCTAAAACACCTTCTGGGCCAAACGAAGCATATGTATAGGCAATCCCCCCATATATAACTTCCACTTTAGGGCTCAGTGCTCTTGCTTAGGTTAACGGATGTGAACTGAGAGAGCAGATGGTCACTTACTTGTCAAGTATTTGATGAACCTCTACTATGTACTAAGACTACTGTCCTCCTAGTTGAGGAGACATGGTCTCCAGATGCTAGGAGAGAAGGCACAAGGTGGAAGCATTGAAGTTCCAGCAGTACAGAGACTGAATGCGGGGCAAGTGCAGAAAAGGGAAAATTATGTGAACCAAGGTGGGGAGAGGTGGGTTTGCAGAAGGAGAGAGGATTGAGCTCTCTTCTTAGGGACGGATGGGATTCAGAATGGGAAATTTGGGGAAGGAAGGCAAGATGACAAAAGTGTGGAGATGAGGATGGGCCTGATGTGTTCAGAGATGTGAAAGAGAAAAGCAGAAGGGGACGCCTGGGTGGCTCAGTCCATTAGGTGTCTGCCTTCGGCTCAGGTCATGATCTCAGGGTCCTGGATGGAGTCCCTCATCAGGCTTGGGGCCTGCTTCTCCCTTCGCCTGCCACTCCCCTTGCTTGTGCTCTATCTGACAAATAAATAAATAAAATCTTTTTCTTTTTTTTTTTAAGAGAAAAGTAGAAGCATTTGGTCCAATATGGACTCAACAGGATAACTGCTCATGTTTCTGAGTAAATATAAAGACTAGCTTTGCATCCTGGTACTGATATGATTTAAGAACAAATTTAAAAAGATGTGTTTGTGTGTATTTGTATGGATATGCTGAGTGGAAGACAGAAACCCTTTACTTTGGTAGTGACCCCAAGTGAGAAATCACCCCAGGTGATGATAAAGGAATATATGGTCATGCCTCCCTGATTCCATTCAGAATAATTACCATAAAGATAATTTCAGATTTTCTCTGTAAAGAAAGGTAGCTCAAGTTTAGAACACAAGTAGCTCCGATCCCTGCTGGTTACACAGCCCTAAATAGCTTGGGAGCTGGTTAATTTACACATCCAACTTCCTGGCATTATTCCTTTGGGCTGACAAATTCAGCATTATTTGCCAGATTACAAGAGACCTTCCTATTACATTAGCCCACCTCTTTTTCAGTCTGCTTTCCCTTGTCATTCTAATCTAATGGTACTCCAGATAACTAGCCTGCTGAGCAAAAATTTCATACAAATTACAAGGGAGAGGAGACGAGTACCAGCCTTCTCAGTAATTTACACCACAATAGCAGCAGCTCCGAGGTGCTAGTCATTTATAAATAGGCTCCTAAAGCAGCATGTGGGCTTTTAAAGACTAAGAGCAGTTGAAAATATTCCCCGATTTGAGCACATCTTTACTCCCAGTGTTGCAGTTTGGGGTTGTAAGACTACACGGTGCTTCCTACTGTGTAGGGTTAGGAAGTTTATCAGGGCCATTCCCCAACATTAGGCTGATGGGTGTTGCAATGAGGATGTTCTTAATGCACTGAAGGGATTCAGAGTAGTCTGCTAAGTTTTATCAGACAGATGCCAGGCTCACTGAGCCCAGGAATCAAGACAAAAATTTTCATGGCAGGAGCCATGTTATTCCATTTTTATATTCCCTCACAGGTCCAATCAGTTCTGCCTTGGATATGCTTTGAAGTTCATGCCACCTCATGGGCCCCAAACTGCAAAAGATAATAGCTGACACACCTTGTCTACTGTAAGCTAGGCACTGCTTTCAGGACTTTGCAAAATGAGGCCCATAAATATTAACCCATTAAATTCAGGTAACAACAATATGAGGCAAACTTATATGCCCATTTGACAGATGGGGAAATTGAGGCACAGAGAGGTTAAGTAACTTGCCCATGGTCACACAGGCAGTATGCTGCAGGGCCGGCATTTAATCCACGATTCTGTCCCCAGAGCCATGCTATCAACCATCTTGTCCTGTCCCTGTCTGATGATCTCCTGCTTCGGCCAGGGGAGATTCTGGCCTCTGGCAGAGATCAAACTGGGAAAAACTGGGCATTTCTTATTTGTCGTTGTCCTGAACTTACTGCAGACATTCTTTGAGTTTTCCCTTCCTCTGTCCTTGTCCCTTTTACTTTCCGTTTCCCGGGCTAGATGGTCTCACCTGCTGCACAGGGGAGGGAAAGCTGAGATTTTTCTGGCCTCCTGCTAGAGCAGCATATGCCACTGTCATTTTTTATTTACCAAGAAGACAAGGGATGTCTCCCCCTATCCCAATGCCATATTTTATTGTCAATGATATTATTCTTCTCCAGGACACAAAACTCCCAGGCTCATTAGCTGAACACAGGGCTTTGGAATCAACTTTTCGACATCAGTTTGCATGTAACAAAAGCCAAATGTTTTTCTGTGCTTACAGAAATGGGCTGAAGACATACCTTACTGGCTGCCATGGAAAAGTATTTGAAGGCAGTAGCATTATTTTGTGGTGCTGCAGCATTCCCCTCTAAATACATCTGGGAAAAAAAAAAAACACCAAAAACAAACAAACAAAAAGAGCATGTAATAAACTATGGAATCTGCGGGTGATTAAAAAATGTTTTGGAGCTACATAGACGTGATGGTTACACAACATTGCGAATGCAGTAAATGCCACTGAATGATAGACTATGATGAATTTTATGTTATTTGAATTTCACCTCAATTTTAATAAAGGGAAAAACTAAGGAAATAATCTCTTACATACATTCTGGAGTGATCTTGCTGGAGGGCAAAGAAATGGACCCCGTTGGTGTTTTCTCACATTTCCTTTCATCTCAAGTTGTTTGTAGCGCTTTGGGAAGTGGTGCATTTGTCCCCATGGTTACTAATGCAAATTAGCTGCAGGGAACCAAGGGCAGCACTTTGGGGAGTGAGTGGTCTTTGAAGGAGAGAAAAAAAAATGTGCCTCTTTAGAGGAATTGTCCACAAAAGTTGCTCAGAATCTGAGGTGGATCCTCCTTTGATAGGGGCCCAAGGATGGACTTTGGTCAACCTAGAGCTGGTTCTCATTTCCAGGGTGTAGGAAGGAGGCACCTCATTGGGTGGAAGCCTATACTAATTAGATGTTCAACTGACCCAGATGTCTTATTCCATGGCAGAGCAGGGTGTCATGGGGGTGGTAGGGGTCTCTGAACTACACTCAGCCCAGGAGCCCTGGGCCAGGTGCACTTTTAAGGCTACTTTTGGTGCCCCAGATAAACGCTGCTGTTGTATGGGGCTTTTTCTCAAATGGTCATCTCAAGAATACTATCCTCAGCCTGGAGTGGAATACCTTGGTCAGCTTCTTCCATAAAAGACATCTGTCGTGGTATACTGGGTTCAGTTTGATGGTACCATTAGTTTCTTAAGATTTTTAAGAAATGAGAAAATACCAATCAAGACAAAGCATGTACCTTTCCTATAAATGCCATGGCATTTGCACTCCCAGCCTTTGCTGCCTTTAAGAAGTAGTATAATGCTTTCTGGAGAGAAAAGGAACAGTATTATTGACAGTTACATACATACCCTATGAAATGGCTTTTCAAACTAAACTTTATTTCATTTAACATGCATTTTTAAAAAATCTATGAAATGCCTACACTTTTGAAGGCACTATTTCAAATGCTATTTCAACCATAAACCTGAAGAGTTTATTTTAAAAATAATTTTAAAATGTGAGGGCTTGTTTCTTGCATGTGGAAAGGCATGCGGCTTTGTGGAGGACAGATGGATCCCAACTCTACAACCACATAGTCTATTATTTTGAAAAAGTATGCCTTGGTGTTGACACTATGTACTTATTTCATTTTATTTTTAAAAAGATTTTATTTATTTAATTGACAGAGATCACATATAGGCAAAGAAGCAGGCAGAGAGAGGGGAAGGGATGCAGGCTCCCTGCTGAGCAGAGAGCCCGATGCGATGTGGGATGCAGGGCTCCATCCCAGGACCCAGGGATCATGACCTGAGCCAAAGGCAGAGGCTTTAACCCACTGAGCCACCCAGCCACACAGGCCCCTGTACTTATTTTATAAGACAGTTTGTATAATTTGGTAGAATTGGATATGTAGCTTCCTAATGTTTCTAAGACAGAGTGAGTGAAACAAGGCACACCTGGCCGCCTGCTGAGACCAGGTCTTTTTACAGAGGTAAACTTCAGCCCAGTTCTTTCTAAATCAAAAAACAAAGGACACCAGCCAGCCTCTGATTCTCTTTAGGTCAGAACATTGAATGAAATGCTCAGTCTAGCAAAGATAAGGGCCAACCTGACCCTTGTTACTCTATTCCCTATACCTCATTGTGTCCCCACAGAAGTTCTCCTCAGAAACCAAGTGAAGCATTAAAAGAAATTGGCTGCAGGAGAAATGAAGACATGGGGCGCCTGGGTGGCTCAGTGGGTTAAAGCCTCTGCCTTCGGCTCAAGTTATGATCCCAGGGTCCTGGGATTGAGCCCCGCATCAGGCTCTGTGCTGAACAGGGAGCCTGCTTCCTCCTCTCTCTGCCTGCTTCTCTGCCTACTTATGATCTCTGTCAAATAAATAAGTAAAATCTTAAAAAAAAGAGAGAGAGAGAGAAATGAAGATACTCTCTGAAGTGTCTTTTTAGGACACAACTCTTCTGCTCTTTAAAAAGCTTTGACTAGGTTGACGTGCAAGGATCTGCTCCTTCTCAAAGAGAAGAGGAGGTTTAAGCAAGAAACATGAGTAGTTCTTTTATATGTAAATTTACTCCAGAAATATTGCCAATTTATTTGGGAGCCACACCCTTGTTATTAAAGTCAGTCTGCTTTGTGGACACAACTAAATATAAATGCCACCAGTGCTGCATCTCACTACATGATACACCCATGAATCCATCCACCTCTCCTAGTCTTCATTTATTTTTTCAGAAACTTGATTGAGAGTGCTATGTATATGGTATGTATACGGTATATGGTATATGGTAGCTTGTTATTATAGGTGAGTCACAGAGGAATAAAAAAACACCATCCCTACATTTTTTCTCTACCAATACTGCTGAGGAGAAAGGCATATACGTGAGTAGCAATGACAGTAAGTGATAGCTGGGATAAAAGGAACCCCAAATAGAATTAGAGAGGTATGGAATAACAGAATTATACATATGTGTTTTACAAACTTTGTCTTATCTAATCTTTACGACATCACTAGAAGGAAGGTACTATTAATATTTGAGCCGATTTTGTGACGATCAAAGTCAACCAGCTGGTACTAGAGTCACATTAGTAGCATGATTCCAATTTCCATGCACTTAGTGCTCTGCCTTCATATTGTCAAGAAAGAGGACTCAAATGGCAAAGGTCTCATAAAAGATGGACAGTGCAGAGGGCATCATAGGCTGGAGGAATAACATGAGCAAGGAAAAGAGATAGAAATGTCTAACATATGTCTAGGATTTAGTAATTACTTCAGTATGGTTGAAAGCAGAATATCTAAAAGTTAGGACTTGCAAGAATATGATGGGGCCTTATTATAACAATTCTGAATAGTAGGCCAAGACTTCTATTTTATATGGTAGAAAATAGAAGCCATTGGAAATTTATGAGTGTAAGGGAATCTTGAAACAACAAATACTGTCCAAAATGTCTGGGAATAACCTGTCAGTTGGATAGGGGGAAATTGTAGCAATGTATGATTTATCAATCATCTATCAGTAAACAAATCAAATGTATGATTTACTAATCACATTTACCAGACCCCATTAACACAGAAAATAAAGGTATTTCTTATGAATGCCTCCACTGAGCCAAGACACAAATATACATGTAGGTGACTAACATGGCATGCATCCATAGATTTAAATGCTTGATCTTCTCACAGTGTCTACTGTATATGAGGCACCTGGGAAATATTTCTGGAATGAATGCATGAGTGAGTGGATGAAAGGGTAAGTTTATAAATCTCTAAAACAAGAGAACTGGATTTTAAGCTTTAGTCCCTTATAACTTTCATACTATGATCTGTAAAATAATTTTCACTGTCCAGTTTCAGAATTTGGCTCTCAAAATATTTGGCAATAGAAAATTCTGGGAAAAAAATTGTCACTCTGAGAAGCTATATTTGAACTGCTGAAAGAGAACAAGCAAATAAGAATCAGAAGAAAATAAGAACCCTGGAGTTTTCCCCATCTTTCAATATAATGATCCCATAAAGACCAAAGGAATTGAAGCTTTCTCTAATTCCTCCTTCTACATCCTTCTACTCTCATGGCTTACTTAGCATTTCAGTTCTCTTTTACTTGTCTTTAAATTAACATGCCTTTAGTGCTATTGCTTTAATTGTATGAACATTTACTAAATACTATGTAAAAGTTAAAAGTATCATGCAATCTACTTTGATGAGTCCTTGCTCTGAAAGAGTTAAGTATCCATCTATCCATCTATCCATCAATCCATCCATGCGTCTACTCATCCATCCATCCATCTACTGTGGCCTGGATATTTGTGTGCCTTCAAAATTCAAATTTTGAAGGCCTGATACCCAAGGTGATGGATTACGAGGTGGGGCCTTTGGGAGGTGACTGGCACCAAGCCTTCATGAATGGGATTAGTGCCTTTATAAAAGAGGACTTAGAGAGCTAGCTCTTTCTTTCTGTTATGTGAGGATACAATGAGAAGTCCATAAATTAGAAAAGGGTCCTATCCAACCATGCTGGCACTCTGATCTCAAACTTCTAGCCTCTGAAATCTGAGAAATAAGTTTCTGTTATTTATAAGTCACCCAGACTATGGTATTTTTGTTACAGCAGCTAAAACAGACTAAGACACATCCATCCTTCCTTCAAATATTTACTGAGTATCTACTGTCTTATTTTACTGATTCTAGGATGTAGTCCCCCCCCCCCACACTTTAATCAGGACATTTCTTACTATCAACAGCATCATATAATTTATATTGGCAATGTTTTTCTTTCTCAATAGAACATAAAGTGTCTTATAATTGATGGGATCTTAGAAAGGACGAAATATAGTATGTCCCAGGCATTATGTGAAGTGAAATTTTATTATTTAAACACATATGTTCTTACAATGAGCATAATTTTTCATTGGTTCAAGAAAATCCCTAGGTTTAATCAGTTTGTAATATTTCCTCTTGAATGAAATGCCAAGAAAATGTATTATTTAAAAAATATTTATGAATACTTCTTTTATCTCAAAATATGTAAATCAACCTGAAAAGGGATGATATTAGCTCTTGTCTTTTTAATGGGTGTTAGAGTAGAAAAGCAGTTGCCCTTACATATCTGATATCAAGCCTCTGCTAGGTTTCATTTAATTATGTCACATCCACTTTAATAATATGCACCCAAATACCCAGCTTTCCTAATCCAATTCATTCTGAGCCTATATAAATTTAGGAATGCAAATTACATTAAAATGTATGTGTAGAAATTCAAGATAATGTAATCAAGGATTGCATATACAATATTTTTCAGTAATTAAGAATTTGGTAGTGGGGGAGGGAGAGGTGAAAATGTTGCCTATAGTGACAACTCACGAGAGAGATTAATTTAGTCAAACAGTGAGGAGGAGAAAAAAAGCAAACTAGTTATTTCCCAGTATTTTAATACTTTGCTGGGCAATAAACTGGGCATTACTTACAATTATAAAGAACCTTACATTAATAATTTTCTTTGGTGGATTGAAGCATTAGCATACTGGCTCAAGTGGTGGTTCTCAGACTGAGGACCAACATATAATGTTTACGATGCTATCATTCATTCATTCATTCATTTACAAAATACCAAGTACCTAATATGTACTATCAGAGTATAGGATACATAGGAATGAGCAAGACAGACAAGAACTTACATTCCACTGTGGGGAGACAGATAGCAAACAAGATCAATATAATTCAGGGGGTGATATGGGAAAAGGAAAACAAAAACTGTGATAGGATAAGTGGTGGAGAGTAGAGTTGATCAAGAAAATCCTCTCTAAGAAGGTAAATCTTGGAAGATGAGAGGCCAGCCATGGGAAGAGCTGTAGTAACAGCCTTTCAGAAATTGGGTTTATCCTTTTAACTTCTCTCACTCCCATGCCACTTCAAGTTGATCCTGGTACAGCTAAGCTGTGGTAAGGTGCAATGACCACAATACTTCGCAGTTGTGCCTATTAAGGGAAATCCTTTTTCCTGCCCCTTCAATGTTGGCTGACCTTGTAATTTGCTTTGGCCAAAAGAATGTGGTAGAAGTGATTTGTGAGTTCCAGCTCTCAGCCTTAAGAGATTTTGTGCTTGTCTTCTTAGAATCCTGGGCTGCCATGTGAAAAGCATGGGCATAGCTGGCTGAAAGCAGGGAGCATATGGAGAGAACTCACAGATGAGGTCATCACAGACCAGTCACCCCTGGCCAATACTCTACAGATGCATGAACAAGCCTAGTCAAGATTGGTTGAGACTGGCTGGACCAGAAGAATTACTCACCTGAGCCCAGCCAAAACTCACCTGGTAAAATCATGAATTAAATAAATGGTGGTTGTTTTAAGCCATATAAGTTGGGGAGTGGTTTAGGATGCAGCCTAAACTAACCCATACATTAGTGAATCAGTCTTGAGGTTTGAAACCTTGACTGGAACCCTCCATGCAGGTTTGGGTTTATTAGGTTAAGGAAAGCTGGAAGGACAAGCCTCTGGCATGTGCCTGAACCTCTCTGATGGTTCTGGAATTAAACCAGACTTTTGGGGACGCCTGGGTGGCTCAGTTGGTTGAGCAGCTGCCTTCAGCTCAGGTCATGATCCCAGTGTCCTGGGATCGAGTCCCACATCGGGCTCCTTGCTCCGGCGGGGAGCCTGCTTCTCCCTCTGCTTCTGCCTGCCTCTCTGTCTGCCTGTGCTCGTTCGCGCGCTCTCTCTCTCTCTCTGACAAAAAAAAAAAAAAAAAAAAAAAATTTAAACCAGACTTTTGGCAATGTCTGGATGGGAAGCATGGAGCCCAAGCCTACCATTTGAAAGTTAGAGCTAAAGAAACCGAATTACATCATCCCTTCTTTTTGTTTTATAAATGAGGAAACTAGATTTTAGAGGGTGTATACTATTCTCCCCACTGCCACAACCCCCAGGTTAAAAGGAAGTAAGGTTTAATGGAAGAATGCTGAAGCCCAAGTTTCACATTCCGATTCTTAACAACATTGCTACTCAGCTGTGATACGTGAAACAATTTACTTCATCCCTCCAGAATCAGCTCCTCATCTGTAAGATAGAGATAATAAAACCTCTGTGAATGAGCCCGTGGGAGAGCCTGACTGGGCTCCTTGGTGTCGCCCAAGTGTCTGGCTGTGCGACTACAACACCAGAATCCTCCACTGCTAGCCCTGGGATTATATTTCATTCTTCTCTGGAGGCAGTTTCCATCTGGTGTTCACAATGGCTGGAGCTGCCCTGGAGTATTTAGCTTTGTAGAGCTTTTATGTACTCTGCAAAGATTGATGGGTATTCCCTTCAGCTGAGGTTTGGGTGCCTTCATACCCAACAGAATTTCATGGTTATGGAAAATGGGTAATTCTTCCCAGTTTATGCATCTGTTATTTAACATGAGAAACTCATTGCAGGCTGAAATTTGACACAGGAGGAATATTGTGAATCTAGAATGTCCCATCAAAAAAGCTAGAACCTTGGTTACGATGAGGATTAATAAAATCTGAAGGCCTTCAATTCAGCTGTTCTAAGATGCATGTGCTTTTTTCAATTGCTACCTATTTTATCACATTTTATGAAATTAATTTTGACATTTAGCCAACGTGTACTCTATCTCATATAAAACACAAGTTACACTCATAAAAACAATATAAAGTGAAATGAACAGTAACAACAGATCTTTTTTTATGTAACCACCTTATTAAAGTAGTTATTTCTATTGCTTAGCCTTTGGGACTATGTTGAAATAGGGTATGTGTTCCTTGGAGAAAGTGAGCATGTGGCTCCTATAAAATGACAGGGGCTGCAAAATCATCTTTTATAAAGAATCCCAGGGATGCCTGGGTGGCTCAGAGGGTTAAGCCTCTGCCTTCGGCTCAGGTCATGATCTCAGGGTCCTGGGATGGAGTCCCGCATCGGGTTCTCTGCTCAGTGGGGAGCCTGCTTCCGCCCCCCCCCCCTTGCCCCCTCTCTGCCTGCCTCTCTGCCTACTTGTGATCTCTCTCTGTGTCAAATAAATAAATAAAATCTTAAAAAAAAAAAAAAAGAATCCCAGTTACTTCCTCATATCTGGGGGGAAATCTATGGCCTTGAAACCATAGTTAGACTCTAGATGAGACCTTATCCTCTGACTCTGGTATCTTACTGAGATCTTGTATAGGTCAAGCTTATTTGCTCTTTCCTCCAATTTGAATTGTTAATTAGTCTTCTAACCTCACTGGGATAAGGTAAGGTTAAGCAAAATGACTGAAAGGCGCTTTGCAAATTTATAAAGATGTTTAATAATATTTCCAATTATATTGTAGGCAGTCTGACCCTTAGCAAGAAACTCTCAGGTGGAGTCTGCACAGCTGGCTTTTGGGGAATGGGTGTGTTCAAGGCTGGCAGGTGAGGGTATCTACTTTACTTCACCCCAGTTAGGGAGGGAAGAGGCTAGGCTCAAGGGGAACATGGAAACTCCCTGGACCCAAATGCTCTTTCAGAAGCCTCTTCTCCTTAGTATTTAGAGGTAGGTCGGAAAAGAGCTTCTTCTAGTGAACTTTGTTCTTCCTCAAAAGCTAGGAAGCTGAACTGACCAAGAAAGTAGCAATGGGCTCTCCTCCTGGAACTTTTCCATGTCCCCCTCCTCTCTCTTTGCCTCCCTCACCCCATCCTCCTTCATCACTCTCCTCCCTAACCCACATGACTGAATCTTGAGACAGACTTACATAGTAATCCTGATCCAGACCTTTCCTCCCAATTAGATGTAACTGTCCAAGAGATACCTATAAATGAAAATTTTGAAAATTATTTAGCAATAGTATTAATTTGAAGGAAGAAAATAAGTCAATTATACCACAATTTGAGAAATAAATGAATAAAAAGGGTGAAAAAAATGAAGAAAACATTTACTTGGTGATTTCACTATAGTACATTGTTTCAGTTTGATACAGTTGGCATGTCTAAAAAGCAGCAGAAGAAAACATTCTAGGCTGTATCTTTCATTGGGTAATTGATTGATGCTGGGCATCTGGCTTCCTCAGTGGCAGGAAGCTGTCCTGCTAGTGTACAGCAACTCCAGGAAACATAAGCCTAGCAGCCTTTACTCTTAGCTCTCAAAATATCACACCAATGCTGTCCCATTCCCATTCTCAAAGACATAATACTTCTGAATACTGGTTAAGAGTTTATTCATACTCAAGTCAACACTGGATGGTGCTTTTTTCCTACACTTAATATCTAGGCTTTGTACAAGCAAAATTTTTAGGAGTAAATGCAAAAGGAAAAATTGCCATTACTATGACAGGCGGCTCTCCCATAGGCTATAGAAGCTGTAAGTAGCAGGGAACAAGGAAAGAGGAGCAGATGTCTCTTCTTGTTCACATTCACTGATGGATGGAGCACTGTTAACCCTTTTAGGACTCAGACAACCAAACCCCTTGTAATTTGCATGTTCTAAAAATCCAGATTTGTTTGTATACATTACTTGTATCTGAACATCTCCTCTTTCTGCCAAAAATTTATAGTATTGGTATATGTCCCAATCCAAAATCTCACTGTTAGAACTCAGATTTTCAGGTCTCTCAGTTAGTCTCACTTTTTCCACTGGAATACCTTCACTTTTTTCCAATTTGTCAGCAACTGTGAACAGATACAAACCAGAGAATAGCCAGACTATACAAGGTTGCAGAAGATAACAGTCAACTTAAAGAAAACACTGTTAGGCCAATTCTACTTAAATTGTGCAGAGATCTGGTCTACTAATAGAAAAAGGACATCTACCTTTAGGAGATAGAAATTTACTAATTTCTATTTATTTGGTTCTGAGAAAAGTACAAGAAACTTCATTATTTTTTGCAATCCTTACAAAAATTGTATCAACATTTATCAGAACCTCCTGAAGAGCTTGGCCAAGCTTGCTCAAGGAAAGAAGACAGATGTTAGGAGCAGACAACTGACCTCTACTATCACTGACTTTTTCCAAGATTGAAATTACAATATAAGAATAATAACTGCCCCTTAATTACTTCTTATGAATACTGTGAAAATAAATATAAAGATAAATATGTTTGAATAAATCTAACAGAGTATGAAGTTTGAAATATATGTCTTTCAATATATATTTAGGTATATATTGAAATATATTGAATATGGATATTTCAAATTTAATATAAAATTTCAATATATTGAAAATGAATATATTGAATATATAATATATTGAAAATATATATTGATATACATATAGTAATTCCAATTTCATTAAGGATATGAAATGATCTTGTTATATATAACATGTTACATTAAAAAGCAGTTATTTTCCTCTTTTCTTTCTCAGATCCTAATAATACCAAAGATGTGTATTTAGATACTAATTTGACTACAGAAATTAATGATATGGACCTTATCTTGTTCACTTCTTGGAAGACTTTTATTTAAAAATCTATTATATAGCCTGGTTCAGTGGTATGTAAGATGAAATGTTACATATGAATTTGAAAATGGTTCTAGAAACATGTATTAATCTCATGCTCTATTTTTTGTAGACAAAGGATAGTGTAATAGGATAATGATTACTTGAATTGTTCTCAAGTGCAATGATAGAGATTGATAGCATATGTATCTTATGTCCATTTCTTTGGGAATTTTTAACAGACCATCCCATATTCTAAGTGTTAGAATTAGAAAAACTGTTAAATATTTATTGATGCTCTATTCAAATTCTCAGTTAAAGGAAAGTACATCACAAGAACATAGGGATGTATTCTAACAAAAATAAAAGATGAGTACATCCGTTTAAAGCCTTTGAAAAGTAACTATTAAGAAATCAGAAAACTCTACATTGTATTAAAAGGATTATATTAGGGACGCCTGGGTGGCTCAGTTGGTTAAGCAGCTGCCTTCGGCTCAGGTCATGATCCCAGCATCCTGGGATCGAGTCCCACATCGGGCTCCTTGCTGAGCGGGGAGCCTGCTTCTCCCTCTGCCTCTGCCTGCCAATCTGTCTGCCTGTGCTCTCTCTCTCTAACTAATAAATAAATAAAATCTTAAAAAAAAAAAAAAGGATTATATTATAACAGATGTTAAAAACATAGTCATTTAATACTTTCATAAATATACCAACTGGCCTTGATTTATTCTTCCAATTGCTCAGCAAGTCTACTTATCTTTAAATAAATTTTGTGAATTACTCACTATAATCTGCCACCTTCTTGTAATGATTTAGGGCAACTTCACAATTCTGTAGAACATTGATTCCTGACAAATATCTGTATCCCTAAAACACAAGCATATATATTCTTAATATTTTGACAGTATTGTATCTACAATGCACCTATTTAGACCCAAGAATATTTAATTTACATACCAAAATCATCTGGGACATCATGCTTCCTCCAGCACTTCCAAAGGTGTAATATATCAGTGCCTAAAGTTAAAAAAAAAAATCTACATCTATATCCACCATCTAGATTTGAAGCTCAAACCATTGCTTTTCTATTCTTAACCTAGCAATGAACCTTGTACAACTCCAAAATAAATTCTAAATTTTGACCTCTTAATCTGTAAAAATGGCTGACATTTTTGGAGGGCTTAGTGAGTTCTGGAGTCTTTGAAAACATCGTATTTCATTTAATTATCACAAAAAACCTATGAAGTAGATATTCCCTATCTATCATGGCAAACCTGAAATATGGGACATTAAGAAACTGATAGTATTTTAACCTTAAACTTCTGACTATTGAGCTGGTGCTTTTAACCACCACTCTCAAGTGAGCTCCTTTACCTAAAGAGGAGACTATTCAATATGTCTCTTTTTAAAAAAATTCAGTTTTGTTCCAGAAAAAAAAATAGAATGACCTTACCTTGGCTTGATTGTATTCCATTCCTATTCCATAAGAAGACAAAAATCCTAATGCCTAAAGCCCAAAAGAAAAGGAAAATTAAATAAATCCATCTATTTCATAATTATTCTTATTTACATCAGTAAAAGATATTTTCAATGTTGGCTCCATAATAATTTGTATTGTTGGTTTATTTCTTATCCTATGACAAATGCCTTTTTACACTTTTGTTTAGGCTGTAATAATTTGGAGAAAGTAATAGTAGGAGTTTTGTATAATACATGTGAAAATAGGCTAACATTTACCGACCTTTAGCACAAATTATAATAATAAAACATTAGAAACTAATGCTATTTATATGCTTGCCACTTTTTGGTAATGGAAAACACCTTTTTCCTTCAACATTTTTGAATTTAAATTAGAATATTTTCCTTCATATTTTTAAAAGAAAATATGATAATCATTGAACACTACACCTAAGACTAATGATTTACCGTATATTGACTAATGGAATTTAAATTAGAAAAAAAAGAAAATATGATGGATATTAAAAAATTTTAAACAGGAAGAACTATATTAAATAAAAGTGAAAGTCTGACCACATAGCAAGATAGTGGAATAGGCAGCCTCAGATCTTTTTCCCCTATAGAGACATTGACTTATCAACAACATACAGTCCAAAAAGTCTTTAGAAACCAGTTAAGAAATAGTGGTAACTCAGAGAAACTCGAAGCAGAGAAAGAATAATCCATTGAAACATGTAAGAAAAGCCATTTTATTTAACCTGCAATTGTTCCTTCCCCAAGCCAGCAGAGCTCATTGTGATTAGGAGAAAAAGTACAATTCAGGGCTTTTCTCCTGGGAGGGAAAGAGAAGAGTGGAACTTAGGTTCAATGTCCAGCTTTTGGAAGGACAGCCCATGGGTCTGATTTCTGTCTTGCCTGACTTAGAGCACTAATGAAGAATGAGTATAATTTGGTTTCCAGGGCGGGGGTTGGGGGAGGACGAGAGCAGAGGAGGGGGTTGCTGAGAACAAAAGAGAGCTCAGCCACTTGTTGCAACACTGGAGAATTTGTAGTATACCACAGATAGAAGCCAGCTAACTTGGCAACACTCAGCAGAAAGTGCCCAGCTTGTAGCTTTTCCCTTAGAAGGGAAAGAAAAGACTGGAATTGGGGCCCAATGTCCTGGCTTTTGGGAAACAACTCAAAAGACTGGTTTCTATCTCATTTGACTTGGAGCACTGACAGAACTGGAATGCTTTAGATGCTTGGGGCCACTGAGGAGAAACGGGAATTTAGGAGCTTGCTCTAACACCAGAGAACCTGCAGTATCATAAACAGACACTAAAGGGAGCAAAAGACTATAAGCTCCTGAAAAAGACCAAAAAATATCTCTAACTGGGAAATTACAAACACAAGCTCAAAGAAGACACACATCCTAGAAATGATTTGAGAGTCTCCCAGAATCTCTAACTATGCTGATTGGTGAAAGGCTATATAGCCAATCTGTAAAGATGGAGAGGTGGCTATATTTTCGAATGCATACCCCCAGCAAAAATTTGCAAAGCACATGAAGAAACGGGTAAATATGGCCCAATCAAAGGAACAAAATAAATCGAAAAATATCCAACCCAAAAGAAATGGAGATGTAGAAATTACCATACAAAAAATTCAAAATAGCTCAAAATGATATAAGAAAGCACATATAAGCAACTAACCAAAATCAGGAAAAGGATGCATAAGTAGGATGAGACTATCAACAAAGAGATAGAAGAAGAAAGAAAAAAGGAGAGAAAGAAAGGGAGGGAGAAAGAAAACCTCCTTTTAAAAATTGTGGAGCTGAAGAATACAATAACTGAATTGAAAATCACTAGAGGGGTCCAAAAGTAGACTTAATCAAGCACAAGAAAGAATTAATGAACCCAAACACAGGCCATTTGAAATTATAGAATGGAACAAAAAGAATGAAGAAAAGTGAAAAAAAAAAAATCCGGAGACTTATGGGAAACCATCAACTGGACTAATATGCACATTATATGAGTCACAGAAGAAGAGTGAAGGAAAAAAGGGTAGAGACCATATTTTAAGAAATAGTGACTGAAAATTTCCCAAATCTGAGGAAGGAAATGGGTATTCAAATTCAAGAAGTTCAATAAACTTCAACTAGGATGAACCCAAAGAGGCCACTGCAAGACAGATTGTAATCAAACCATTAAAAGTCAAAAACGGAATCTTTAAAGTAGCAAGAGAAAAGAGATTCATCATGCAAAAGAAAGCTCCCATAAGTTTATGGGCAGCTATCTTAGCAGAAACATTACAAGCCAGGGGGAATGGGCATTTAATATATCCAGAATGCTGAAATGAAACAGCTGTCAAACAAGAATACTCTATCTATAATCTATCTATATCTATAATATATCTATAATGACAGAGAATAAAAGCCTTCTCAGATAAGCAAAAGCTGAGGGGGCTCATCACTACTAGACCTACCTTATAAAAACTGTTAACAGAAGTCCCTCAAGTTGAAAAAAGAAAAGATGCTAGACAGCAACACAAAAACATTGAGCCCTCTGGTAAAGATAAATACATAGACAAATACAGAATCCTTTACTATTGTAATGGTGGTGGTGGTACAAAAATAACTTTTACTTCTAGTATAGAATTTAAAAGAATAAAAGCATAAGAGATAGCTATAACTAAAAATGTTAATGAATACAAAATATAAAAAGATAATTTGGGTCACTGATAACGTAAAGTGAGGGGAGGAAGGAGTGTTGTGACTGAAGTTAAGTTGATATCAGTTTAAAACAGATTGTTTTAACTAGAAGATGTTTTATGTAATCTCCATGGTAACTACAAGGAAAATATGTAAAGAAGATGCACAAAAGAAAATAAGAAGGAAATCAAAGCATGCCACTATCAAATAAATAATAGATAAATAAATAAATAATTTAAAAGGGACCAAGAGGGGAAAAGAGGAACAAAACAACCACAAGACAAATAAAACAATCAATAAAATGGCAACAGTAAGTCTTTCTTAGTCATTAATTACTCTAAATATAAATGGATTATACCCTTCCAATTAAAAGACAGAATGACTGAATTGATTAAAAAAAAAAAAAGACCACATCCAACTACATGATGTCCAGAAGAGACTTTAGATATAAGGACACATACAGGCTTAAAGTCAGAGGATAGAAAAAAATTATTCCATGCAAATTTAACAAAAAGAGCAAGAGATGACCATAATTATATGAGACAAAATAGACTTTAAGTCAGAAATGTCTTGAGAGACAAAGAAGAACATTATATGATAATAGGATCATTATCAGAAAACAGAAAATAAAATGAAGGTTGCTAAGGGCTAGGGAGAGTGAGAAAAAAAGATTTAATGGGTATAGGGTTTCAGATTTGTTAGATTAAAAAGTTCTGGAGATCTGTTGTGCAACGATGCACATACGGTCAACACCACTCTACAGTACACTAAAAATGCTTAAGATGGTGAATTTTATGTTATGTGTCTCAATTAAAATAAAAGGGGGGGATTGCCAAACCCCTATGCCTGATAAGGGCATAGTTCAATGTGTGTCTTTCCAAACCACTTCCTAACCATTCATATACATACATGTAGTAGTTTTTTAAAAACCCATTCCTTATTGATTTGGAATTCCTTTGTTACAATATGAAAAATTTTCATATATTAATGGACCTAAGTCTAGACCTTCTAGTTCCTTGATTTTCAGTGGGTCATATAATAATGTAAATATATTATTTGCATTTTTTATTATGTTGACATTTGCATTAATAATGCAAAACAATGGTATTAGCATATTAGCATGAATCAAGGAAGTACACGAACTGCCATTCATATTGTTATTGTATTCTTTTTTTTTAAAAGATTATATTTATTTATTTGACACAGAGAGAGAGACAGCCAGAGAGGGAACAGACGCAGGGGGAGTGGGAGAGGGAGAAGCAGGCTTCCTGCTGAGCAGGGAGCCAGAAGCTGGGCCCCAGGATCATGACCTGAGCTGAAGGCAGATGCTTAATGACTGAGCCACCCAGGTGCCCCTGTTTTATTATATTCTTCATACCACACACTTAACAGCAAAACTAAAAATAATAGTATCCCTTAAGAATGTTCTTGATTTAGGGGTGCCTGGGTGGCTCAGTAGGTTAAAGCCTCTGCCTTTGGCTCAACTCATGATCCCAGGGGCCTGGGATTGAGCCCCACATCTCTCTGCTCAGCAGGGAGCCTGATTCCTCCTCTCTCTCTGTGCCTCTCTGCCTACTTGTGATCTCTGTCAAATAAATAAATGAAATCTTAAAAAAACAAAAAAAGAATGTTCTTGATTTAAAAAAAAATGTCCTTGGGATGCCTGGGTGGCTCAGTTGGTTAAGTGGCTGCCTTCGGCTCAGGTCATGATCCCAGCGTCCTGGGATCGAGTCCCATATCGGGCTCCTTGCTCGGCAGGGAGCCTGCTTCTTCTTCTGCCTCTGCCTGCCATTCTGTTTGCCTGTGCTCGCTCCCACTCTCTCTCTGACAAAAAAAAAAAAAAAAAAAAAAAAAGTCCTTGATGAAGCAGTAGAAGCATTATTTTTGTTAAGTCTCAACTCTTGAATAAATGTCTTTTTTTTGAATAAATGTCTTCTTATATGGAAAGTGGGCATAAAGTACTTCCAATAGTGAAATATGTTGGTTGTTTCAAGGAAATGCTTGAAATTCTTGTTTGAGTTGCAAGCTGAAATAGCCACTTTTTTCATGGAACACTATCTTTACTTCAAGGAACAATGGCTCAGCTATGTTCATTTAGACTGGCAGACATTTTCTTGAAAATGGACAGTTAGCCTGTCATCAATAAAAACTATTAAAGTACTGTCATCAAAGATAAATTCAAGCTTTTAAGCAAAAATCAGAATGTTGGAAAACTTATACCTCCTATCATGTATACCTTAAATCTGCTCAACACCCTAGCACTTTGACTTTTCACAATGGTGGTATTAACAAATGTGACTTCGATATTGTATAATGCAGTGTATCAAATTTGGAAGACTTGCATAGCTTAGTGAACTGATATTTTCTAAATAACCAATGCATGATGTTAAAAAATCCTGTTTAGGTTAAAAAAAAATCCATTCAAAATACAAGATAGACTAGTCGATTTTAATGTAACAGAATATAAAAAGTTCATTATATAATTTCAGATTCCACACTGCATTTAATCTTTAAGAAGTCATCACTTTGAGCTTTAGTGTAGAACCAAAGAAGAATATCTACAATTATCTGAAAAAGTTGTTAAAATACTCTTACATTTTCTAGGTTTAGTTTCTTTTGCTATTTCTTTTTTTCTTTTAGCTTTTTAGATATGTATTTAAGTTTCTTATTTATTAAAGTATTTAAAGCTGTATATTTTCCTCTACATGTGGCTTTAGCCATTCCTTAACTTTTTATATGTAGTGTTATCATCATTGTGTTCTTAATATGTTATTTCAGTTTCTATTTTATCCTTGCTATTTGCTAAAAATTAGGAGACTCTTGAAATTTTTAAAAAAATTTTTATTAAAATTTTATAGTTGAATTTTAAGCTATCTTTTTATTAGTAATTTTCAGTTTTACTGCTTCTAGTCAAAGAATGTAGTATCATTTCTATTTTTTTAAAGTGAATTAACTTTTTTCTTTCTGTGGTAATTTTTGAAAATAACTAAATTTTTTGCTTTTAAATTTTGTTTGGGATGATCTTCCATATAAAATCTTGCATGTGGATGTTGTTAGGGTATGCGGTTTTCATTGTTGTTTTGTCTGCCTGGATTCTCTTTGTAAAACCATTTTCCTTCCATTCTGAATTCATTCAGTTCTATGCAGGTCCTCACCGCTTTCTGAATCAAGAGGGTCATAGGACACAGGCTCAATCAATCAGATTACTATCCTTTTCCTGGATGCGGTGATTGATTCAGGGTGGTCTTGTGATCTCACCCAACACTTTTGCTGAAATCTTTGGGAAAGAAACTGGCCTCTTTTACAGAGACTTACAGATTTAAGGGCTAAGGATACCTAGGTTTGTTCGTGACTGTTTTTGCCTCCATGGGGTCAAGCCACTCAAAACCATGATACAAAACAGTGAGACAAAGAGAAAGTATGTCTTCATTCTGGTCTCTGGATTCAGAGGATCTAAAGGCAGCTGCAATTTCACGGTTAAATGAGCCAAAAAATCGTACTTTTGCTTAATCCAGATTGGTTGTATTTTCTGTACTTGAAATTCAGAGAATCCTAACCAATACAAATGGACATCTCTGTTGCTGGGAGGGAAGTTCTTTAAGTTAGTAGATACACAGTAAACCAAAATTAATCTCTATATAGTAGTTGCTGCCTTAGTACATAGTTGTTTAAACTGTATGGTAGTTTGGTGCTTAACAAATCAATTCTTTCTTATACCACTTTCTGCCTTGTAGACATTTGAGGGCAGCTGTTTGATACCAGGTGTTCTCTCCTACAAAGATTCCCTGTTTTGCCTTCCTTGTGTGATATATTTTAGGTAGTATTCATCATCTTGTGTGTTCTCTGAATCTAGTCTGTATCACAGATGCCATATTTGTCATAGTCCTGTTGGAACAAAGTAATTATATATTTCTAAAAAAAAAAAAAAGAAAGAAAAGATCCCAAAGTCCATGAAACTGCATCACATTTTGTTACTACAAAAGGAATGGCTGTTACAAACCAAGTTATCCCACTAAATGCAGGAGGAATTGCCAAATCCCTAGGAATAGATAAAAAACTAATGAATAATGAGAAGCTATCAGGGCCAATTTATTTATCACAAAGAGTTTATGATTAAGGTGTTCAACATCATTGTCAGGAACCTCTCGCTAACTTTGAACTGAACTTCCAGTTACATGTGATTCGATAAAAAAAAAATAAAAGTACAAATTTAGTCAAATTGGAAAGTGTCAGCATTAGCAGTTGTAGTATGAGTCAGTAGTTTGGAAGAGATCCTGGAAGTAATTGAGGAAATGCTGCACTTACTGACATTCTTAATGGTATGGAGAATGATATCCTGGGAGACAGTCACCAAGGAAGTTTTCTAAGTTGAAAACTGATTCAGTTAGACTCTGAATGAGAAGAATTTTGGAATGCCTACACTTATTTAACTTATATTTAATTTTTTATGTAATTAAAGAATGACATCATAGAAATCTATGTCTAAAATATCTAAAATAGCACTTTTAATAAGAGTAAAACAAAAACTCTAATAAGAAAACATTTTAAACTTTAATTGACATCATTTATATAATTACATAACTTATATTTTAAAAATATAAACTTACAGCCGATGGTGTCTTATAATGGATAAAATATGGGGTTATCATCTCTACCCCCTTTCTGAGATTTCTTAGTCTAGCAACCCTGTAAAATAGAGTTTGCCTATTTAATATAGATTGCTCTTAGTGAACTCATGCTGCTTGACAAATAGTACTGCTTCATTTTATGGGATTTTCAAAAACAAACATTTTGAAAGTATGATAGGAAATCTTACCACTAAATTCACTAGCATTATGGGTGATTTTCAGAATTTTACATCCTCCAAGCCTTGTTGCTCCTTTCCTGCCCTCCTTATTCAGAATCACTGACAAGTTGACAGTGACATAATTTATGAGTTCTCTTAGTACCCAGGGATGGAAGTGGATTGGGTCAAGAAATCTGAACTTACTCCAAACAGATGCTTGCTGCACTCTGCTTTAGGTGTTTCTGAGATGTGCATTCTCATTCTATCCTTTTGATTTTGAATATAAGTATCCTTGTTCCACTTACTATGGCTGTGTAATAAATTACCCCAAAACCTAGTGGCATAAAACAACCATTTATTTTGCTAAGAGTTCTGTGGGTCAAGAATTTGATCAAAGTAGAGGGGGCATGTTTTGTCTCTGATCCACAGTACAGGAGCCTTACTTGGAAGACTCAAAGGCTGGGGGATAGTATCATCTAAATGGCTTATTCATATATATGTTTGGCAGTTGATGCTAGATATTGGTTGAGACCTTAGCTGAGGCTGATGGCCAGAACACCTTCATGTGGCCTCTCCTGTTGTATAGGCTTTCTCAGAGCATGGTGGCTGAATTCCAAGAGCAAGCATCCTGAAAGAGCTAGGCAGAGCTGTCACCTTTTTATGACTTACCCTCGGAAGTCTATAATTACTTCCATCAAACTTTATTGTTCGAAGTAGTCAAGAATCTCCCTTAAGTTGTGGAGGGGAAATAGACTCCACTTTTTGATTATGTTGGTTAGGGTGCTGAAATAGCATATGGGACTAGAAATAGTGCTGTGGCTATGTTTAAAAAAGATTTATTTATTATTTATTATTTATTTATTATTAAGAGGGGGAGGGGCAGAAGGAGAGAGGAGAGAGAATCCCAAGGCCATGTGGGGCTCAATCCCAGGACCCTAAGATTACAACTTGAGCTGAAACCAAGAGTCGGACACTTAATAGACTATACCACACAGATGCCCCTTCTGTGGCTGTTTTTAAGAGAAATATTGCCACAGTGCTTGACAAAAGCCAGAAGAGTGTGGAGATATTCCATTTCTTCTTAGTTATTAATCATTATGAATTGATGAATTTAGGTGTATTTGCGGTATTTCAGTCCACTGTGGTAATTACTCATTTTAATGCTCAATTTTTCCATCTTTAGTCAGTAGGAGCCTATTCTGAGTTAGTTCAGTCCTTTGGTCATGACCATAGTATTTTTTGACAGCTTTCTTGCTATCATATTGTATGATATAATAGTTTCTATTATACTGATAGGACACCTTGGAAGATAAAATGTTTCAAGAGCATCTTGTACGTTTCTTGTTCCACACCCAGAATTTGACATTTTCCAAGGATGTGGTTTCTTTTTAGTTGGAGAGGATTCCTGCTTTTTGTTTTAAACATAATTCCTTCTTGGGGTGTGAGTTAATAAATAAATTTAATTTTAATATATTTAAAAATACATGCATATTAAAGATTAAAATTCTAATACTTCTGAAGGTTTACAATATAAACATCAATGTCCTGCTCCTTTCCAGGCCATTCTTTATTCTCTTGATAAACAACCACTTTTAATTATTTTAGCTGTTTTCTTCTGATAACTTACCACCATTATGATTCTTGATAGATTGCTACTACTTTCTGTTAACTTTTATATTTCACATATATCTCTAAATTGACTATATTATAGATGATGACTTAGGTCATTTACATTATTTTCTCCTTGCATCTCTTCTCGACAGAATCACAACACAAAACTTTTTGTCAGAAGATAATTGTAAGTCTGTTTTGGTGTTCCTAATATTTTCAAGGTTCTACTCAAGGACAAAGATTTTAATTCTGTTACCATTTTTAGATGTTCATCACACACTCTTATGTATATCACTGAAAATAGACTTTTCCATGAGTTATATTAATAACAATCTGGTATTAGCATTCAACTTGAGTTGATGATGAAATATTTGAAGAGCACAGGGTCATAAGCAGAATCCTGTGGCAGATTGCTAGAGACTTGCTTTCACGTTGGCATCAACCCATTAGTCTTCTCTTTATTTACAATTATCAAAGCCCACATTTCTATTTTTTTCTTCCAGTTCACGAGAACATTCTGCAAGGCTTTGTTAAGTGTCTCTCTAAAATAAAGATACAAGAGGTCTGATAATTCAATCAAAACTGAATAATTTCTTAAACTTTGAAGTATAATTTCAAAGAAAAGAACCATATCATTTTTTAAATTAGGGAACTGACTGCCCAGTTCAGTTCCGAAGAGCATAATAACTCTAACATGTGGTTTATAAGTATAATTCATGTAATCTATTTAATCCATAAACTGGAAAAAAAATCTGTTTGACCATGTCCTCTTTAGTCTCAAAAGTTTCCCTTCTATGGAAAGTAGGCCAAAAGGGTGTTACTACAAATGGAAGGCATCTGGAATCCTGGAACTCCTCTAACCCTTGTAGTTTATATTTAAAATGGCTAAGTTGGCTCCTTTTAAGGATCTCCTTAGTCAATATTAGATTTTTATTTTTCTTGCAACTCTTAGCAATTTTTGATTCTGCTCAACTTAGAAAGTGATTTATTTATGTAGAAACCCTGACAGCAAACAAATATACTGACCTTTATATGAGAAAATGAGGATACTCTTCTATTCAGTTGAGCTTGTATTTTAGGATACTTTCACCAAAAGCATATGATTTTGTGCACAGCTTATCACACTTTATGGCCTGATTCTGTTGAAGAAATTTGTGAGTTGTGGATTGTGTGAGAGTTAAATTTCTATCCTGTGACAGGGGAGGGGAGCTTTTCTTTGTGTAAAGCTCATTCTAGAAAGTAAGGAATGAAACCATGATTTTAGCAGCTTTAAAGCCAGCCCAAAAGGCATGTTCCCTCTTCCACTGAAAAATAACAATGGGTGATTTTGGATTAGTTCTCTGGAGGGCTCAACTTTCTTCCTTCCTCCCTTCCTTCCTCTCTCCCTTCCTTCATTCTAGCACTAAAGGAAGACAAAAGATGTTATGAGCTTTCATGTAGTGAATATGCTGATTATAGTCATTGTTGTACTATTCCTTTACACATGGACATTGTCACCTAACAACTATACAATAAGCAGTTTTAGGCACTTGGTCTTTCTTTGGAGATACAGCTGAGATGAAACGAGATGGATTATAGCACAGTTTACACTTAATCCAGAAAAAAAAATGCTAAGTCAAAAGAGAGGCTGTGTAATAGTGATGACATCAATGACACGTCCAGTGGTTTTTAAAGGTCAAGCTCCGCAAATTAGATTTGTTTATAAGACTTGATTCTGAACTCAACAATTGTGCCATGGTGTGTAAGAAACTTATAATAAATTGGGATTTGAATGGAAAGAGTTTAGCATAGAGGATTTTTTTTTATATTTCAAAGCAAATTACTCAGGTTTCATAATAATAATTTAAAAGTTAAATATTCCTTTTACTTTTATATAGGAAATTATTGTTAAAGAGAAAAGGTTAAGCATTCTTCTTCTAATTACTGCACAAGGCTTGAAGGCATCTGAGATCATTACTTTTAGCTCAAATTGCATACCAAACAAAAGTGTGAATCAACCTTAATGAACAACTCAGATCCTATCTGTATCCTTAATACAAAAAGAACATTAACATCAAGATGAAATGCTCTATACAGGTAATCCTAAAATTATCAAAGTGATTGTTTGGTTGATAGTAAAAATGATTTTTTTCAGTAGTCACACAGTACTAATAACTACATTCCCTCTACAAAACACCTCTAAAGTTCTCATCTAAAATAAATGAAAAATATGAGGAATCTTTGCCATTGAGATAAAATTTTTCTAGAATTACAAAGCATGGAAAAAATATGCAATTCCTTATATTCTCCTTAATATATCAATTAAAATAATTTTTAAATAATAGAATAGATTTTCTTATAATTCATAGTAGACCTTTTTGAAAATAGTAGACCTTTTTGAACATATACATGCATCTGAGTTAAATAGTTTTTCTTTTCTTTTTTTTTTTTTTTAAAGATTCTTATTTTTATTTTATTTACAGACAGAGATCACAAGTAGGCAGAGAGGCAGGCAGAGAGGGAGGGGGAACAGGCTCCCCGCTCAGCAGAGAGCCCGATGTGGGGCTCGATCCCAGGACCCTGGGATCATGACCCGAGCCGAAGGCAGAGGCTTTAGCCCACTGAGCCACCCAGGCGCCCCTGTTTTTCTGATATCAAAGTAATACATAACCATGAATAGAAAATGTAGAGGAAAAAAGCCCAGTGAAATATTTTTAAAAAGAAAATAGTTACAAATAATACCACCACTTAGAGATTACCACAATTAAATTAAATTTTTTAAAGACTGTATTTATTTATGAGAGAGAGAGAGAGCAAGAAAGCACAAGCAGGGGAAGAAGGAGAAGCATGCTCCTCACTCAGCGTATAGCCAGACAAGGGGCTTATCTCAGGACCCCATGATCATGACCTTAGCTGAAGGCAGACGCCTAACCAACTGAGCCACCCAGGCCTCCCAAAATTAAATTTTAAGGTAATGCAACATGGATGATCTATTTCATGATTCTTTATTTTTAAGATATTATTTATTTATTTGAAAGTAAGCAGAGAGGCAGGCAGAGAGAGGGGGAAATAGGCTCCCCGCTGAGCAGAGAGCCTGATGTGGGGCTCAATCCCAGGACCTTGAGATCATGACCTGAGCCGAAGGCAGAAGTTTTAACCCACTGAGCCACCCAGGCACCCCTATTTCATGATTCTTAAAGCAATGAGGTTTAACCCTATAATCTTGTTTGGCAAATTGACAAATCGAAGCTGTTCATTGATATTAAGAGTGAATCTTCCTAATTCTGAATTTTTGCTTCCTGCATGAGAATCAGAGAAGTAAAAAATATATAATTTATCTACTTTTAGCTGGTATAATATTATATCTTATTGGACATCCTCTACTGTATGACTCAGTTTTGTTTGCTATTTCCTCAATTTCCACCATGTTCATGAAAACGACTCTGTTAGTTAATAGTTCTCATTATTTGGAAGCTATTGTTTCTTTCTTTTAAAAAAATATTTTATTTATTTATTTGTCAGAGAGAGCGAGAGCGAGAGAGCACAAGCAGGAGGAGTGGCAGGCAGAGGGACAAGCAGCCTAGGACCCAAGCAGAGGGACTCGATCCTAGGACCCAAGGATGACCTGAGCTGAAGGCAGACGCTTAACTGACAGAGCTGTCCAGGAGTCCAGAAAGGTATAGTTTCTTTGAAAATCAATACAATATATTCTGCTCATAACCTTAAATGCTTTTGTTGCCCTTATCAGAATTTCCTTTGATTTGGAACTTTGTGGGATGAACCATTCAAGGTACATGGAAGAAATAATTATGCCTCTTTCCCTTTATTCAGCTGCCCTTTATACGTAGCCTGAAATTACACTTTCCCCTGACCTCTCAAAACTGCTTTATAATATGGGTTCTTCTCTTTTGCGTTTTTCTTTAACTCAGATCTTTACTAGACTTCTGGCACTCCAGGCTCTCCATTTCTACATTTCAGTATTTCTGTTCTTCTCCACCGCCCCCCCCCCCCCGAGATAGGTGTCTTCATTCTCTTCATTTTTTCCTATCTCTGTCCTTCTCATTCTTTTTCATTGCCATTCATAGTATACATTTCCAGCTTCTTTAGCTACACTGCTGTTGCTACCTTGTTCTTATAGTTTCCAGCAATATTTCTTTTTTTTTTAAAGATTTTATTTATTTATTTGATAGACAGAAATCACAAGTAGGCAGAGAGAGAGGAGGAAGCAGGCTGTCCGCAGAGCAGAGAGCCCGATGTGGGGCTCGATCCCACGACCTTGGGACCATGACCTGAGCCAAAGGCAGCGGCTTTAACCCACTGAGCCACCCAGGTGCCCCCAGCAATATTTCTTAAGAGTGTAGGTAGGATTCCTATACCAGGGTGGCACAAACAGCCTGAGAAGAAAGATGGTCACCCAGCCTGTTAACCTACTGGCTCTCTATTAGAGAGCTCTGATCAATATAGCACGTGGCCATCCTAGTCACAGATTGAACTAAGCATTGTTTGTAGCACAGAATCTCTTTCACTAGTTGTTCTTGTACAAGGAGACAAGTCAACTATAAGCAGACTTGCTATTGGAAACAGACTTTTCTATAGGGATGACAGGGGTGAGAGCAAAATTTCAGAACAGAATCCAGCAATCCAGCTGTAGTACTAGACCAGGATCTTGTAGGCGCCTGGCTCATCCAGATGTTAACGCTTTGGAAACTAGTTTATGGGGAGGTCATGAGGGGAGGGGGAGTCCAAGTAAGAAATAAGGGTGTCCAGGATGTCAGGGAGAGCATAGGAGGTGTTTGGGACAGAGACTTTTTGCCACCTTGTATTGTAGCATTTCAATAGGCAGTGTGATTGAATAGGCCAATATCAGCTTTCCAGATGATAAGTTTGTCCTCACTCATATTCTATCTTCTTATCCTCCTGAGACCCAATACACACATATATCAGACAGATATCCCCATTTTACGATGAGGAAATTGAGATTCAGAGAGGGCAGGCCACGAGTGTTGGAACTGAGATGTAAAGCCAGGGACTGACTGACTCTGAAGCAAAGCCATTAGGACTAAAATCGTTACACAACATTATTCATTGATGTACTTTAATATCTCTAAGGGATTGTGCAGATATTATTCGCTTCTTGCAGCAAACTTATAAAGTAGTGTGACCTTACCAACAGTTCCCTTTGCAGGTTTGGGAAACGTGAGGTTTAGAGAAATGATACTGAAAGAATGAACAAGATGGGAAACTCATTAGTTGTAGAATCTGAATGCACATACTGTCCAGCTTTCCGATTCCAGAATCCCTGTCTGCTACTATGACATACTACCCTGAAGTCTGTAATTGTACATTTTCGAGGATATTGTCCCAACAATGCCTGCTTGTCTCTACAAAGATGGCTGTGATAATACATAGCCAGTGGTCATCCATTTAGTTATTCTTCCTAGCACTGGATTAGCACTCAGCTAATGACCTTTTCCTATCTGTTTCTCCTTAAAATCAGCGGCAAGCATTTGATGGCCAATTAACTGGGATTAGAGGGCAGTCTGTGGTCATGCCATGGAACCACATTAATCTGAGAATGGGGAGTGATACTCTGATTTTGGCCCTGAAATCCAGGTGTTTTATGTACCATTTGTGTTAATTTGGAATTTCTTTTCTGGGAGTAGTGTTTTGATCTTCTATCAAATACTTTATTCAAATACAGACAAATAAATCTTGTATGTTGCCTATAGCCAATATTCTAGACTAGGTAACAAATGTCACTTTTACCTAGAAGCCTTCCTCCTCTGCCCTAGGCAGAACCTGTTAGACTCTTTTCTGTGTCTAATGCAGTTTATAACTATAATCTACCTAAATTGTGCTGCAATTATGTGTTTATACTTTAGATTGATCCATAAGGACTGTAACCTATTAATCTTTTTCTACTCATCAACTTAAATTATGTTTGGCACATTGTAAGTGCCAACAAAACAACTGTTGACTTAATTAACTAATTATTACTCCCACTAAAAAATAAAGTACACGTTCAGTAGTTTAGAAAGGAATTCTGAGATATCGTTTATAGTGCTGGATATGATGGTAACATTTAGTTTGTTAAGGAACTTTGTGTTTGGACAATGAAGGTTTAAAAACTCTCATATTTTATTATAACATTTATAAATCCGTTTATTCCTTTGTAAATAAAATGTTTTGTATTTAGTTTCAAAAAATTCCCTGTGGTAAAAAATAGTATTCAACAACTTAATTAAAGTTATATAGATATTTAAGATGGTGATATTGAGGGGTGCTTGGATGGCTCAGTCACTTGAGCATGTGACTTTTTTTTTTTTAAAGGTTTTATTTATTTATTTGACAGTGAGAGAGGGAACACAAACAGGGGGAATGGGAGAGGTAGAAGCAGGTTTCCTGCTAAGCAGGGAGCCCCACACAGGGCTAGATCCCAGGATCCTGGGATCATGACCTGAGCCAAAGGCAGACACTTACGGACTGAGCCACTCAGGCACTCTGAGCACCTGACTCTTGATTTCAGCCCAGGTCATGAACTCAGGATCATGAGATCAAGCCCTGTGTGAGGAATCCACATCAGTTTCTTTCCCTCCTGCTCCCTCTCTGTTCCTCCTCCACCTCAAATAATCAATAAATAAATCTTTTTATTTTTATTTATTTATTTATTTATTAAAGATTTTATTTATTTGTTAGAGAGAGAGAGAGAGCACAGGCAGACAGAGTGGCAGGCAGAGGCAGAGGGAGAAGCAGGCTCCCTGCTGAGCAAGGAGCCCGATGTGGGACTCGATCCCGGGATGCTGGGATCATGACCTGAGCCGAAGGCAGCCGCTTAACCAACTGAGCCACCCAGGCATCCCTAAATAAATCTTTTTATTTATTTATTTTTTAAAAAGATTTTATTTATTTATTTGACAGACAGAGATCACAAGTAGGCAGAGAGGCAGGCAGAGAGAGAGGAAGAAGCAGGCCCCATGCAGAGCAAAGAGCCCAATGTGGGGCTTGATCCCAGGACCCCGGGATCATAACCCGAGCCAAGGCAGAGGCTTTAACCCACTGAGCCACCCAGGCATCCCAAAATAAATCTTTTTAAAAATGCACGTATTGGGACGCCTGGGTGGCTCAGTTGGTTAAGCAGCTGCCTTCGGCTCAGGTCATGATCCCAGCGTCCTGGGATCGAGTCCCACATCGGGCTCCTTGCTCTGCGGTGAGCCTGCTTCTCCCTCTGCCTCTACCTGCCACTCTGTCTGCCTGTGCTCTCTCTCTAACAAATAAATAAATAAAATCTTTAAAAAAAAATGCACGTATTGCATGGAGCACTGGGTGTGGTGCATAAACAATGAATTCTGGAACACTGAAAATAAATTTAAAAAATAAATAAAAATGAAAAAAATACAACAGTGATGTTGATATGCATATATTTACATGGCAAGATGTTTACAATATATTATTAAGTGAGCAAAGAGATTAGGAAATAGCAATTAAAATATGATCTCATTTTTGTAAAAAAAAGTCTGCATAGTAATAGGAAAAATTCTAGAAGAGTAATATTTATATCCTTTCTTTACAATGAATGATGACAAAGTTCCAGGTATGGGAATAATCTTTACATATTATTTTAATCCCCACAATAATTCTATTTAATCTTTCATCATTAACTGATTCAGCAATCAATGTATATTTCTTGTCCCAAGGATTGTGCTAAATATTAGATACAACTGTGAACCAGATGGACACAGTATCCAGTGTTTTATATATGATAAAACCTAATCTTACAGATGAAAATTAGAGAGGTTGTCTCACTGATCAGAGGTTTGCTGGTCTATCTTTGGTTTCAACTAAGTAAAGAGAGACTCATGAGGCTCCCACAGGTTCCAGTTGCCATCAGTCTATTCAGGTGGATATAGCACAGGAACTGCAGTTTCCCAGTTTCCCAGGACAGTCTTCCAGGGACCATTGTCTTTGGTCCCTCAGATGATGCCTCAAGGAGGTGAGATCCATGCTAGGTGGGTGCAGGAGCCCCAACCCCCACGTAACGGTTCCATACATGTGGTGTCTAGGGTTCTCCTAAGAATCACTACCACGATCAGGTATTTACAGTTCATTACAGTTTGCCCCAATGCGATGGAAGTCTGTCAATCCGAAGTCATTTCAATCATAAGCATGCTACTTAGAAACACACTAATCTTTTTATTATATTATGAGGGAAACAGAATCAGAGAGTGTAGGAAAGGATCCTCCTGTGGAAGGGGGAAGGATTTTGTTAAGGACGTATCCAATAAGCAAGTGGCAGAATGGATTTGAACTTCAGTCTGACTCCAAAGTCTAGCTTCTGCATTTTCCTCCCAGAGATACCAAAAATGATCTCTGGGAAGAGAAGTTTCAGACAACTTTTATTTTTTTCTTCATACTTTCTGAATTCTCAGACTTTTTTTTTGGTCATGAGCATGAATTTCTTTTGTAATCAGAAATAAATATTTTTATTAAAAAGACCAACAACATGAAAACATGCTTTTGCTATAGCATTAAGTGAAAGTAGCCAGAAACAAAATGATATATGCACTTGCATTGTGATCAGGATGATGTAAGAAGAGAGATGCCTGAGGAAGAAGCTAAGTAAAAATATAAAGCAGTCCTAACGATAATTGAGTCAGAATGGTTGGCTTGTGAAGGGCTTTATTCATGTATGTATTTATTAATGTATGTATGTATGTATGTATGTTTCTGTTTTCCAGATTTTCTATGAAATATGTTATTCTTGGAATAAAATGAAATGCATTCAATAAAAGAGAAAAGAAAATATATTTAGTTTAAAAAATGTTTGAAATGTAAAAACCAGGCAAACATCATGTAAGGTCATAGATTTACTCTGTGGATTTTTTTTTTTTTTGTATAGGTGAATATATTTAAGTAAAATTTAATTATGTTAGGGGTTCAGAGTTCTTAAAGTATTTCTAAACACACCCATGGACATAAGATGGGAAGCTGAATTAGAGAGCAGTTCCGTTCCATTCCTGACAGTCACCCATATAACTAGAAGCATTTGCCCAGTGGTTTGCTGTGGGGGAGGGATCCCTGTCCCCACTATTTCAGTGTTACTGTAACTTTCCTAGGCATTTGCCCAGTGCTCTTGCTGTGGGGAGGGATCCCTGACCCCACTATTTCAGTGTTACTGTAACTTTCCTAGGTCTGGGTTCATGCAATAGAGTGAGGGAATACTATTGAGTGAGGGAATAGAGAGAGGGAATACTATTGCTAAACTCCTTTCACACATTATTTGTCTATAGTTATTTTAGGATGTAGCTACTGTAAGGCTTACTTTTCTTTCAAAACTCACATTTTGGGCTTTATATGATCCTTCTTTAGCTAGGGACTCATATAGTTGGATAGCCGCTGTTATGTTTTGCATGCCAAAATTTCCAAATAGCAAAGCATCAGCCATTTTCTCCATAGCTTTCATGTTTCCCATGTCAGCTGCTTTGGCAAAGAATATGTAGGCTCTGTTTCAAAAATATGAAAGTAGAGGTTTGATTATCAAAAATGTTTTTCTGCTCCCTCCTTCATACTACTCTTCTCTAGCAAGTAGGACCAAGTTGTTATTGCTACTAATAATACAGTTTAGCAGAAGCCCATCACATCTACAGATCAGTAGGTTTTTTTTTTCAGCCCTACATTATCTAAGATTATAATTTCAGATATATCTGACAAATAGTGAAGTTGGTGAAAGGAAGAAATATATAGGATACATCATGCCTCAAGCTTATTCTCCAAGTGAAGTGAAGTGAAAAACTGAAGCATTTGTCCTAACATAGTGAACTCTCCCATGACCACCCTCATCATATGATTATTTGTTTAACAAAATGAACTCTGAAATATAAAACAATGTAATAAAAAATAATCAAAATTGGAGTGTCACTTCTAGAAAGCTACTATCATGAAAACAAGAGTCCCTTTATATTCTGAAATAACTTTTTTTTTTTAAGATATTATTAAATCCCAGAACCTTGAGATCATGGCCCAAGCCGAAGGCAGCAGCTTAACCCACAGAGCCACTCAGGCGCCCCTGAAATAATTTTCTAAAACAGAACATATTCCTCAGCATGCAAAGTCAGGCTGTGTGGAAAATAACCAAATAAAACCCAATGGTTATCAGGGCTCTAAAGTCTTGACTATCTGGTTCAAAATCTGGGTCCACCACTTAGTAGTTTGAGAGCTTCAGGCAAGTTATTTAACTTATTTGTGCCTCTCTCATCTATGGAGTGGGGATAACAATAGCCCTTACTTCATAGGGTTGCTGGGAAGATTCAATGAGATAACCCATGAAGTGCTTGGCACAGTACCTGGTACATAGCAAGCACTCAATAAATTTAGCTGCCATTATTATTATTTTTATTATTATTATTTTTAGGACTACTGCATAAATTCCAAAGTTTTATAGCATGGTAATTGTTCTGTACTTAGTGGGTAAATGATGTGAGAATTTAATGATTATAAATATAGATGCCATAGGATGGCCTTACATTGCATTTTGAATCCCATTCAGAAATCATCTGGACCTGATCTGCCTAACAGGTAGTAATGGAGAGCCTTGCAAGGTCAAAACTTGTGTCAGAGACAGAGAGTACTTTTGGGATTTATTTTTACTTTTTTTTAAATAAATTTTTTAAAAAAGATTTTATTTATTTATTTGACAGAGAGAGAAATAGCGAGAGGGAACACAAACAAGGAAGAGTGTGAGAGGGAGAAGCAGGCTTCCCAGTGAGCAGGGAGCCCAATGCTGGGCTTGATCCCAGGACCTTGGGATCATGACCTGAGCTGAAGGCAGGCACTTAACGGCTGAGCCACCCAGGCGCCCCAAGGGATTTGTTTTTACTTTTATAACTTCCTTTTTGGTAGCAGTAAGAACAGAAAGTATTAACCTCTACCAGTGACCTTGACTCAAATACAGGAACAAATACACAAATCTATCCTTGCTGCTCAGAAGGATCAGGAGACTCAGCTTTATGTACTGCTTATCCATGCTGATGCTAAAATAATTTGCTCTTGGCGGCTGGAGCAGAAAAGAATGGGCTCAGACCGAGTGTTATCCACATAGGCTTTAGGGTCTTGGACGGCAACACAGAGGATAGACTCCAGTGGAACAAAAGAAGCCAGGAGGTCAAGCAAGAAATTAACCATGGTCAGAGCAAGCTAATATTCTAGGGACCAGAAGGCAAATAAAACAGAAGGTCTAAAGGTCAATGAATGCAAATGTCTGGCATTTGGAGATAGGCTTAAATCGGGATACAGACTCCCTGAAGTCATTCTGCCACATGGTTTGCTGCTGCAACCACATAGCCTGCTGGGATTAGAAGGGCACCCACATGGACCAGGGCAGAGAAATCTGATGGGCTGCAGGAGCCAGCAGTATATACATTCAGTGATCCCAGGACATAGCAAAAGTTTGTAAAACTAATCTATCTAGGTGTCTTTAACTCTAAAGGGAGGAGTGGAGTCCCTTGTCATGAAAGTCCAAGATGATATAAGGAATACTAGAAGTAGAACCCAACGCTGAAGAAAGTTGTTGGTAAATTAGGTAGGATTAAGATCTGGGCTATAACCCCCAAGGGGGAAAAATTAGAAACTGGGAAGAATTAGAAACTGGGAAGAATTAGCAGATCCCCAAAAGAAAGTTCAGTTAGATATCTGGATAACTCCTAAAGTACCTACCTGGTACTGGATGCTAAGGTGGGTGCTGGGGAAGGAGGAGACTAAAGGCATCTCTAGGACTCATCAGAAACTTGGTGTAGAGCAGCAGCTTATCTTCAAATCTTCTTTGCTTGTGTTGAGCAGGGGGTGTAATTCTTAATGACAGCTAACCTTGGTTATCTCTGAGGCTTCTTGACTTCTGTAGACAAGTCTGTGTCTCCCTGATGTATGCTTGCTTAACATCTGTACTTCTAACAACACTGACTTGTTAAACAATTTATAGCTGAATGAATGAATGAATGAATGAATGAATTGGGTCAAGATGTGGATGTGGATGAACCAAAAGGACTAGTAGCACCTCTATCTTACATAAGAAGTGGTGAAGCAAAGAGGACACAGGATTGAGGAATGAATGGGAGAGAAATGATTCCTCTGTAGTCAGTAGGGTGTTCATTTTCCTTTCCCCTGACCAGAATCTTCAAGATGGCTAGACTGGGTGTAACTGGCTTAAGAGAAGAGCAGACCATCTTGATATTTGGAGGAATTTCATTCAGTTTTCCCACAAATTCCTGGAATCTCTTGCTATGAGCAGATTTGGTTTCAGTTCTCTGTCAACTCAGAAGGGTCAGGGGACTCAGCATTATGCACACTCTCACGGATCTATGCTACGGCAGAAATAAGCTGCTCTTGGGGTACTTGGTAGACTCAGTTGGTAGATCATGTGACTCTTGATCTCGGGGTTGTGAGTTCAAGCCCCATGTTGGGTGTAGAGATTACTTAAAAACAAAATCTTAAAAAAAAAAAAAGCTGCTTTTCTGGCACTCTTGGGCAAGGATAGGCTGGGCAAGAACAGACAGAGACTGAATCACACCTAGGTGGCATAAAGGCTCCTTTACTGCTGGGTAGTCTGCTTTCATGGTTGGGTTTTTTTCCCATTCTTTAAGCCAAAGAGGAAGGTACCCATCAAGTTTAAGTAGATAGTTACTTGGAGCTTCCAAGAGTGATTTTGTCCAATTGGACTGAATCTAGGGTTTCCTTGAATTTAAAAGGGCCTACCCAGATCATGACAGCCCCCAGAGATGCTCAATATGAAACCCAGGTTTTGCAGGGGATGGTTTCCTCTGCTCTTATAAGGAGCTTCTAATTTAACTTCCCTTAGAGAGCTGACCAACTCCTTTACGTCCTTCTTCTTGTCACTTTGGAAGAATTATAGAATATTTTTGAACTTCTATTTCCTTCTCTTAAATTTGGGGATAACAACTTATGATTCACAATATTATTGTGAGCAATGAATGCTCTTCCACAATAACTCCCAGAACAATAAGTGGCACAACGAAGGCACTTAATAAATGGAAGTTCTTCATAGTTGAATGCCCCTTTATTCTCTTTTTTGTGCTCTTCTGGGAAGCTTTGAGCTTTAAGACAGAATTCAGGAACTCTGCTGCTGCCCTGCCTAGGATAGCTACCATAGCACTGGGATGCTATGCCTGATCTGTGTGCAAACAAAAGTTGTCTCCTTGTTGGAGGTCTGAAGCCCATTCTTTTTGTTACTGCTTCAAGACACACTTGTTTTCTTCTCTCCCATACCTTCTGCTTATGATTTAGAGGACTAGAGGTAAAGATAAATGATTATCTTCTGCTTATGATGTGTTGGGCATTGTTCTAAGAGCCTAACTGTACTATCCAGAACACAAGCAGGTTAAGTAACTTGCACACGGATAACACAGCCAGTGAATGGGAGAACTAGGAGTTGATCTCAATGAGGTTTTAATTAGGGACCTGAGGGGTGACTTCATGTTGTGTCCCTCTACTGGGGGGACAAGATATTTCTGTCCTTTAGACAAAATAGACAAACGAAAAGAGAAATGATGAACATGGAGTGAGACCATGTGGCCACACCTTGGTTACTTCCCGGCTGTGTATTTGTGATAACCTCACTTTAACATCCTTGAATCTCTCTTCCTAACTGTTTAAAGAGGGGGGAAATGAAGTTCTTAACTCATAAGGCTGTTTGGGGAATAAAATGGAATAGCATACATGAATGTGCTTTGAAAACCATAAAGTGCCCTACAAATGCTGAGTTAGGCAGGATAAAGCATTCTAGGGATGCCTGGGTGGCTCAGTCAGTTGAGCAGCTGCCTTTGGCTCAGGTCATGATCCTGGCATCCTGGGATCGAGTCCCACATCAGGCTCCTTGCTCAGCGGGGATTCTGCTTCTCCCTCTGCCTGCCTGTGCTCTCTCTCTCTTTCTGACAAATAAATAAAATCTAAAAAAAAAAAAAAAAAAAAAGAATAAAGCATTCTAAAACAAGCACTCTAATTCAAGTAACATGTCTTATTTCATTTGAAATACCTAATAAACTCAAAACAGAATATTTTTGCCTGAATACTCAGATTAGTGCCTTCATTCTGCATTTCACTTAAAGTGTTGGGACCACAATTTCACATTCAATTCTGTTTGTTTAGGCTGATAATTTTAGGATTCTTTAAACATCAATTGATCCTTTTAAAAATAAAAGCCTATGGGCAAATAAACTTATTTGTTATCCCAGTAAGCTTTTAATGACAAACTAGATTTTGGATTGCTCATTTTTCTTAGCCAGGAATTTAAGTTGGCTTAGGTAATTGGACAAACACTTACTGTGCTTTTTGTTTTTGGCTTTTGGACTGCTGGAGAATCTTAATGCCCATCTTAAACAGCTGGTCTCCTTCATCTGTGAAATTTTGCTTTGCTTGCTTTCTTACTATATATGGACAAACAAGGAAAAATAACATTATTTTTATGTTTTATATTTTCAAAATAATGTGCTGCCATATTAGTTTGGGTTTTGCTCATGAAGAGGTTCAGATGAGCCTCCCCCAAATGTGCCACTTTGGCATGTGGATTATTTTGACCTGAATCTAATCAAGGCCAAAAAGACTCAGGAAGAGTTTTTACCCCCTCCTTAATTGCCTCTAAGAGTTTAGATAGAAAGCCTGGTCCACGAAGAGAGTTATCACCTGAGATAACTATGAAGAGTATGGGTTAGGTGTGATAAGGTGAGGGGAGGTTGGCAGGGCAAATTTATTCAACTTCCTCTCTGCCCTAATGTCTCTGCATGGTATGACTATCACTTGTTTACCAAACATTTGCTCTTCCCATCTTCCTGTGAACTATCTTCCCTCTCTTTGAAGCCCCAGACACTTACCTCCTTCTTAGCTCAAGATGGCATATGAGGCTCAATTGCTCACATATGTGAAATTAAATTTGTTTTCCTCCTATTGATTTGTCTTATGTCAATTTAATTAATAAACCAGCCAAAAGAACCTAGAAGGGTAGAGGGAAAATATTTCCTCCTTTATACTCTCCTTATTTTTTAACCTCTGCATTTCAAGATCACCTTGCCTTTAGTCAGAATATGGAAGCTACTACAAAAACTATCCTCTTCCTGTCTTCTGTGAAAGTGTCTGGAGGTTGGAGGAGATAGAAAGATATTTCTGATGGTAGGAGGGAGAGAGATGATCCTAGTCTGGGAAAGAGATGCAAGTTTCTGCAAATACAAAGTGGGAAGCAAGGCCTCTAGGGAAAGGGGCTGCTTGGTGTACCCTAAAGAAAGGATCTTAGACACCAAGATCTTATCTCTTAGACTCCCTTGTCTGATCATGGCCCATAAACCTTAGAACTATAAGATTCCAAGACAACATGAGGACCTGAGCAATGGTCATCTCCTAGAAAAGTAGTGTACATCTAGGATTAGAGGACAGAATCCCCCTGAAAATTTTGCTCCCCTCAAGGCGCATTCTTTCTAAGAATGACAACCTGACAACCTTTCTAAGACCTTGGGGAAAACACACAGAAAGAGTACCAATAACAACGTTTCTTTTGGGGATGGAGACTCAGAATTAATTCTATAGGATTTAAAGAAATTAATGGAGTTTTGCCTGCTACAATAATGGTACTTCTCAGACATTTATATAACACATCACAATTTTCAAGCTATTGATATCAGTTTACAGTGTGGAAAGCTATTTGGAGGAAGAGTCAGCTTTACAGCCCTCACTCTACCCCCAGAGTGAATGTGCACACCTCCCACCCCAGTACCTTCCACGTCACAGCACAGTGCCTCTTGAAGACCATTATGACACTCAGTGAAACCTCTGATTAGGTGAACCGTGCCTGAAACCATTTTATTTTTATTTATTTATTTTTTTAAAATTTTATTTATTTATTTGATAGAGCACAAGTAGGCAGAGAGGCAGGCAGAGAGAGGAAGCAGGCTCCTGGCTGAGCAGAGAGCTCAATGCGGGCCTCGATCCCAGGACCCTGGAATCATGACCTGAGCCAAAGGCAGAGGCTTTAACCCACTGAACCACCCAGGCGCCCCTGAAACCATTTTAAAAGAGGCATTTTGAGATTTGATGTCTCATTAACAAGACCACAAAGATCTTTAAGTGGTTCCTGTTTTTATTCTTCCTGACAAGCCATCAGAGTTGTTCAATTTCTTTTTTAAATTAAAAAAATATTTTTAACTTAAAAGTTAATTTGCAATTATTTTGAATGCTTCAAGTTGTCCAGTCAATTCGGTAACACCAGACACTTTTAGCATCTAATTTCTGCTTTGAGTTATATGCTATCTATAGTCATGATTAGAGAGGAAAAATAATGGGAATAACCTACTAATCTGTTTGGAATAGCAACTGCTCCTGTTACCATGCTTCCAAAGAGCAAGAATACATTTTGAAAGATTGTCTGTGCATGCATATACATATGAGAAATGATTTACACTACAGATTTCTACCCATGGCTTTTACTTTAATTTGTAATTCTTTTTTTGGCTTCCCAAATGTATTGAAATACAAATTTTCCTTACTATAAGAGTGCTCAACTGTCAGATAAAGTTATCTTGACAGCACTTTAATTTCCTTTTTATGGTTTAACCATTTCCAAATTTCAGGAAAGCATAGTTAGGAAATGACTTGAGGAGACCATTCTGAGCTTGCTATAAAGGACCTTCCTGAATCTGGAATCCTATGAACAGCCAACTAGTGGATGCCTATCTTCTGTCCTGATAAGGGCTCTAAGCTGACTGGGAAAGTGGGGAATGACCCTCAGGAGTAAAAGAAGGCAGAGTAAGTATGCCAGAGCAGTATTTCATACAGCAGCAAATATGGGAAGTGCTTCAACTAGATGAATTTATATTTCAGTGTTTGTCAGAGACATAATTTATACAGAGTTCTTGACATGTTATTACTTCTGCAGTCTTAATTATTATTTCATAACTATCTTGGATGCTATTACAGGATGAATTGTGAAGTTCTAATTCCCAGTATCTCAGAATGTACCTTTATTTGGAGATAAGATCTTTAAAGGGATAATTAAGTTAAAATGAGGCCATTAGGGTGGGGCCCTATTCCAATATGACTGATGTCCTTATAAGAAGAGAAAGAGACATCAGGGGCATACAGCACTAAGAAAAGGCCATATATGGACATACTGAGAAGGTGGCCATCTATAAACCAAGGAGAGAAGCCTAAGTATGAAACCAAACCTGCTGACATTTTGATCATGGACCTCCAGTCTCCAGAACTGTGAGAAAATAAATTTCTGCTTGTTAAGCCATCTTGTCTGTGGTATTTAATTACGATACCCCTAGCAAAGTAATATAGATGCCAACTCTGGATTGCCTGGAAAACAAGCTGTGCCTTCTCCCTGTGGGAAGGGATATACCCAACTCAGCTTCCCATCAGATTAATGGCTACCTTTTAAAAACAGGAAGAACTATAATTTCCCATGGTCCTCCAATGTTTCCAGGTCCTGGACAGCTGACTTTCCTAGGCAGCTGGGTACCCAAGTAGCCCACCTCTGATAAGGTCACTTTCTCATGATTATACTCAAGGTAGGCAGTTTAGTAGGCAGACCTTCCATGTGTCCAGCAATCCTGGAAACCAGCTCACCTCTCTGTGAGATGATGGGAGAACTGGGATTCTATGCCTTTTCTTGTAGACCCTCCTACTGTAAATTTCTCTAATCAAATATATTCCTTAATCCCTGTTCCTTGTTGTTGTGGAATTCATGAAGAAGAATCCTCTTATTTAAAAGAAAAGAAAAGAAAAGAAAAGAATCCTCTTATTGATAAGGAATAGAAGCAAAGCTTTGAACAAAAACGGGCCCACTTGCTTGCTGCAGGAATTAATGAAAAAGAAAAGAGCTGGAAACAACTTATTCTCTATCATTCATACATTTACTTGTCCATTTAATTGATATGAATTGAATACTTATCATGTGTTAGGCACAATGCTAGATGTATTTCCAAAGATAATGGAGATACTCTCTCAGCCTGGCAGCAGAGACAGATAGGTTTCCCAAAAATTACAATGCCATTATAAAATGGTAGGCACTCTGTAATAAGGCACTGTGGGAGTACAGGAGCCTTCTTTGTTTGTAGGCAATAGAAACCTAATCTGATTGACTTAAGCAAAAGGAACTTACTGGGAGGCTGTTGAAATCTCATAAAGTCAAAGGGGTCGGTCAGGAATCAAAGCTCTCTGGAAGCAGAGACAGATGCTGCTATAGGGATGGATTGAAATCAATCCTTTTAGGATCTTCCCCTCTTTACTCCAGACTCCACGATGATTCTGATGGGTCTAATTAGGGAAGATAAGCCTTCTTATTATGTTCCTATAAGAATGTATCCATTGGGGAACACTTAATTCCTCAAAAGGAAATTGGGATGGTGAGAAGAGTAAAATGGATGATGGGAATCTGCCAAACAGCAACCCCCCCCCCTTAGGCACCCTACTCTCACTAAGGGAGAAAAAGAAATCTTCACCAATGAAAGGACACTTTAGATAGTTCTTGAAAAGCAGATAGGAGTTTTTCAGGCCAAGAATATAAAACTGGCATTCCATTTGGAGGAAGCAATCTACACATTGTGAAGGTGAAAGCAAGTTTGTAGGAAAAAAAGAAGGGGCAGAAGTGGCAGGAAGGTGGTTCTGATCAGACTATTTTTGAGTTTGAAATTACATTGGTGAAATCCCTCTGCATGTGGCTGGTAAATGACTGATGAGAAATAGAAACAAAGATTGTTGGAACTGAGAAGGCCTAGCAAATAAGACAAAGTCTTCCATATGGACATTTAGCCTTGCAGGGTACTGGAGCATTAGCCATTAACTTACCGATGTGAAGAGTAGCAGCCTAACTCCTTGCCTATGGAAAGAGGGGAAATCCTCTAATGCAATTCACTTTTTTTTTTTTTAAAGATTTTAAAATTTTATTTATTTGACAGCGAGAGACACACAGAGAGAGGGAACACAGGTAGGGGGCATGGGAGAGGGAGAACCAGGCTTCCCGCTGAGCAGGGAGCCTGATGCGGGTCTCCATTGATCCCAGGACGCTGGGATCATAACCTGAGCCGAAGGCAGACGATTAACGACTGACCCACCCAGGCGCCCCGCCTTTTTTTTTTTTTTTTTTTAAGATTTTATTTATTTGAGAGAGAAAGCGTGAACGAGAGAAAGCAGAGAGGGGAGAGGGGCAGAGGGAGAGGGAGAAGTAGACTGCCCAGATTTTATTTATTTATTTGACAGAGAGAGAGAGAGATCATAAGTAGGCAGAGAGGCAGGCAGAGAGAGGGCGAGGCAGGCTCCCCGCCAAGCAGAGAGCCCGACGCAGGGCTCGATCCCAGGACCCTGAGATCATGACCTAGACAGAGGCTGACAATTAAGCAACTGAGTCACCCAGGTGCCTCGCAATTCACTCTAAAAGCCCTAAATTTCTTCTGAAACCCTCTCTTTGCCCAACTCCTTCCCTTGCCCTATCCTGCATTCTTCACTCTCTTCTATGTTTCACCACAAAATCCTAAACAAATACCATTTAAATCATCTAAAAATTAAAAAAGGAGAAAGAACAATAGATTCATGATTTTGAATCTCAAATTATAGTTACCTCAAAAATGACATAAAGGCTCATTGGGAGTTAAAGGAATTAAAAATTAAGCTAGGAGATGAACGTCCTTTAGTTTGACTAAAAATCAGGTGCTTTCAACATTAAAATGATACAAAGAGATAAAAATGGGAAGTTCTTTCCCTTGCAGAAAATCTTGCCTAAACAGGCACTGTATCTTTCTTAATTTCAATTGAATTTGATATAAACCAACTTCAGCTTTTGATTTTCCAAATAATGCTTCAGAAAAACTCTTCACATTTGCCCTTAATGTGTGCCAGGAAGATACAATGCCAGATAAGGAGGGAGAATAATGATCCATTACTAAAAATAACATTCTATCTAAAAATGAATGACTCAGCAAAGAGTTTAGTCAGATAAAGATGTAATCAACTCAAATGCACTTACATAAGAGCACAGAGATCTATTATAATCAAGTTCATTCACACTGTCCCTAGATCATTGTTGTAAAACATAAATACCTCCAGTAGTAGTGCTAGGAAATGGTAGACAAATTGTGTTGTAAGTAGAAAAAAATTTTCTCCTCAAATATCTATTAAGCAAAACTTGTAATACCAAGGATTCTGGCTTTGAAAGACTAATTCACTGCCTACAACTCTTTAATTTAGCAGAAAGAAATACGGTTTGTAAAACAAATAAAGTGTCAAAACTAATAATTATATGTTAAAATAAAAGCTAATATTTATAAGCCACTTAGGGATCAGTTTTTTTTTTAAACTTTTTATTAAAGATTTTTATTTATTTATTAATTAGAGAGAGAGAGAGCGAGTGAGCACAGGCAGATAGAAAGGCAGGCAGAGGCAGAGGGAGAAGCAGGCTCCCTGCCGAGCAAGGAGCCGGATGTGGGACTCCATCCCAGGATGCTGGGATCATGACCTGAGCCGAAGGCAGCCGCTTAACCAACTGAGCCACCCAGTTGGTAAGAGCAAGGAGCTATTATTATTCTTGTTTTACAGATGAGGTGATATAGGCACAGAGAGGTTAAGTAACTTGCCCAATGTCACACAGTTGGTACCTCGTACTTAAGGATTCAAATAGAGGCAGTCTGACAGTGCAGTCTGCTCAGAGCTAAACAAAATGAAGAATTATGTGAGAAACACGAAGTTACTATTACTGAAAAACTTGAAAAAATGGGTCAAAAATACATCAAGAAATAAATTTATTGTAATTTGTCTTAGTATTGTAAACAATTGGTTATTTATGGTTATACTTCTTTTATCTAACATTATTGAGAAATGTGTTTCATATAAATCATTTTTTCCCATTAGATGAGTCATATCTTTTTATTTTGATTGTTCTCTTGACAGAAATCTGTCTAAAATTTCTACAATATATCCGTTCACCTTCCCCAACAGAAGATAATGAGCATGATTTAACCTGGTCTTGAGGATTCAGAGCATCATTATGCACACCTGATCATACCCAGTCCATTTGGGTTGGACATGATTACTTAAGAAGACAGTGCTGTGGGAGACCTTAATGGGAAGTCCTTCAGTAATGAGTAGGAGCAAAAGGGACAAGAGGAAGATGGTAACATGCTGTATTCTTACCCTCGGGGGGTAAGAGTGCTTGCTCTCTGGGTAATTAGCTGCACTTGCTAATTTGCATCACCTTTCATTATTGTGTCCCAAAGGGCATATGAGATAATTTTAAGTGGTACACACGAAAACTTTAAAATTTTGATAGTTAATATACTTAATATATATTCATCTATAGATTCTACTTGTCACAAGTGATACTCATTTTCATTTTTTCTCTAAAAAGTTAACCATGAAATATTAAACTTGGGTAAAATATTAGAAGACACACTTATCAAAAATTTGAGTGACAGAAAATTAGGAGAGAATAACTGATGAATTAATTGATGTAATTGATAGGTTGGAATAATAGTCCAAAGTGAACACAATGAAACTTAACAGACATTGGTGTAAAATCTTATACCTAGATTCAAAAATTTAGATGAACACATATGGATTGGGAGATACTTGGCTGTAATGGTCAATTTTATCTGTCTACTTGGCTAGGCTACACTCCTGTTATTAAATCAAACACTAATCTAGTTGTTGCTGCGAGAGTATTTTGTAGATGTGATTAATACCCACAAGCAGGTGACTTTAGGTAAAGGAGATAGACTGGGTTTGCCTGATTTAATCAGTTAAAAGGTTTTAAGAATTCTACTAGTGTTTCCCTGAAGAAGAAAAATTCAACTCCTTCCAGAGAGTTCCAGCCTGCTCTTCTTGACAAACTACCTTCTGTATTGGACTTGCCTACCCAGCTACCGTAATCACATCAGCCAATTCCTTGTAATAAATCCTTAAATATATATCTTCTACTGGTTCTTTTTTTTCCAGTTGAACCCTGACTAATACACTAGCTTAGTACTTTCAGGTGAGAAAAAGATTTCAATTCGTTCTAAGCTTGTTAAGAATCATCACTGTGGGTGGGTGCCCAAAACAACAAACAGGATCTTAGAAACAATATGCACAAGCTACACTATTTGGGGAGTGAGGGCAACAACTCCAGTGAAGGAGTCCATAGAAGGGTTGTTCTGTTCAGCTTCTCTGCCATAGTTTAATACAGACTAACACCTAATATCACTGAAGGAAATGGTTCTGGTTTAATGTTAATAACTCTCTAAGAAATAAATGTATTAAATAATGTCATAAGCTGCA
>ML109263.1:139652-152079 GCA_003697995.1 Taxidea taxus jeffersonii
TGTATGATATTGTGAGCTTAGTCATAGGCATCTACCCAGGAGCTGCCATAAATATCTGATGAAAAATACTAGGCTAGATAACCTCCAAATTTCCCTAATTAATTCTACAATTCTGTAATTTTACTTTTTAAAAAAAATTTTTTTATTTATTTGACAGACAGAGATCACAAGCAGGCAGAGAGGCAGGCAGAGAGAGGAGAAAGCAGGCTCCCTGAGCAGAGAGCCCGATGTGGGGCTCGATCCCAGGACCCTGGGATCATGACCTGAGCGGAAGGCAGAGGCTTTAACCCACTGAGCCACCCAGGCGCCCCTGCAATTTTATTTTTAATACCTATGCTTCTATTGTATGCTGCTAAAAGTCCTCATACTTGAAGTTCATGCTAATTTCCTTTGTCCAGAAAATCTGGTGTGTTGGATGTCTTCTTACTGCCTTTTTCTAGATCCACTCCATCCTTCTCTATGCCCTGGGACATTAACCCATGTGGACTGCACTAATGGGCTCCCTTCCCCTCCAGCTTCTGATTAGGTTTGGTTTAAAGGCAGCAGTAGGAAGTGTGAAGGGAAGAGAGTGAAGTAGGGATATTTATTCCCTGGCTCCCCAGTCTGGTTTGCTGCAGACTGGCTTAATCCCTTGTCCTGAGGTCATAGGTCTGTTAGAGAGCTCCCTCCAACATACCTCTTGGTTTCTTTCTCAGCATTCTAGTAGCCACTATAGCCTGTCACCCTTCAGGCCCAGGGTGCTAATGCCATTGGTGTTACTAGCCTGGGGATTACTGTGCAGTTTCCTTTCATCCTGTCTACACTTTCAGAAATAGACCCTTTATTAAACTTGTCTCAAATGATTCAATTTAAACGTGTCATTTGCTTCCTGTCAGAACTTTACCTGATACATTATGTAATGTACATATCAACATTTTTATGTCATATCCAGAACTCTTCAGCGGAACAATGAAGCAGTCTTTTAGAGCAAATATGGAGGAAAATAGTCTTAAAATATTAAGATTATAAAAAAACATATATCAAAGCAAGAATCTCATAAAAAATTATCAACTAGAAACAAGAGTCCTTTCAGCTCCAAAACTAACCTCTCTCTCCTCTGGAATCCCTTAGTTCTCAATTTCTATCTGTTGCCCTTATTAGCCATGATCACCTTTCTATATGTACTTCTGTCAAAAAGAAAAATTTTCTGATTTATGTAAATCTTCAGAAATGGATATTATGACTGTTATAAGACAGGGCTCCTCAAATGTCCTTGGGATATTTAGATAACCTGTGATGAATGCAGGTATATTCTCTAGAGGTCTGGAAAGAAGGAAGGCATTTTTTTGAAGTCTTACATATGATATCAAAATATGAATTTTGAAATCTATTGCATACATTATAGCTGTTAGTTCTAAAATAAAAATGTTTTCAACTATTTACTCTTATTTACTTCCCTTTAAAACTTCAAGTAAATTTGGGGCTCAGGAAATTGCAGCATCTTTATCATATAGTTCAATATTGGCTCAAAGCCATATTGAGAAGCATGAGATTAAAACTTCTCGATATTGTCAGCTTGCTTTTGTGAGAGGCATATGGCATAATGGTTAAAACCTAGAGGACTTTGGCACCAGACCATCTAAGTTCAAATCCTAGTTTTTTTTTAAAGATTTATTTATTTATTTATTTGACAGAGATCACAAGTAGGCAGAGAGGCAGGCAGAGAGAGAGAGAGGTGGAAGCAGGCTCCCCACTGACCACAGAGCAGAGAGTCCGATGCGGGGCTCGATCCCAGGACCCTGGGATCATGACCTGAGCTGAAGGCAGAGGCTTTAACCCACTGAGCCACCCAGGTGCTCCTCAAATCCTAGTTTTCCTATTAAATATTTTCTGTGATGCTAAGCAAATTATTGTTCTGTGCTATAGGTTTCACATCTTATAAAGTAGAGATAATAGAACCTATCTTAAAATTGGGTAAAACACTTAAAACAATATGGAAAATGCTTAATTAGAGATAGCTTGTTATTTATTATTCTTAGGTATAATATAACCACTTCCATATAAGGGAAAGAGTTATTTTTTGAGGGGTGGCATTACTTTCCCTTTTATTTTTTATTTTATTTTTAAAATTCCAGCATAATTAACATACAGTTTTATATTAATTTCAGGTGTACAATATAGTGGTTCATTTATTTACTCTTTTTGACAGTAGAAGATCCCTCAACAATCTCTACCTACCTTACTTGCCAAATCAATCAATCCTTTTCATTTCTTCTATCCAACTTAACTTCTTTACTGATGTCCACAGCACACTGAATGCTAGCAGATCATAGGATTCTCTTTAGTAAATGTGTACATTTCTGTTCCCCCACCTTGCATGCTTACCAAAGATCAGGAGTGTTTGTTCCCAAACTTATCTGTGTCAGTTTTACTGTTTATTATAACTATGGATTTAATTTTAAAAACCTGTAAACTGATTACATATAAGTGCAAAAAGAAAATGTGTTTCTATGTAATATTATTGAAAAATGGTGAGAAAATGTGATAAAGGAGAGCCATTAAAAATGATCCACTTTAATTACAGGTGAAGCATCTACAAATGATTGAGGAAAAAGTCTGAAAATACCTGGAAGGATTCTGCTCACAGAATGTTCCATAAGTGTCTTTAGTTTCTTGTTTCCTTAAAAACTGGAAATGGGAAATCATAGATGATGCATTTGAGTGTGGTTTATACTAGAAAAGCTACTAGTAGCATTTCAGTACTCAGTATTTAAATAGATCAGTGCTAAATAACAGGCAAGTTGTAATTCTATGTCAAAAAATGGTCAAGTGAATGTTTCAATGTATATGATTTAGATTTAAAATAAATTTAAGATATGTACATACTTTTATAATGCAATTAAAAACTGATATCCTTCTTTTCTCTGCCATAGAAGTTTCCCTCTCTTAAATAAGATGTTAATAAAATAGAATTTATATATATATATCTGTTATAAAAGATATATATGAACTTAAATACCGAAAATGTTTTTTAAACTTTATAACTGAGGGCCAGTTAACTCCTATATATAGTAGTTATGGAAAACATTGTTTATATTTTCTAGTTCCTTTTTGCATCCAGAGAAATCTATCAACTAACTGGCTATGCTTTACTAGGAAGAATTTTAGATTGCTAGACCAGAAGAAAAAAGAGGGCACTATATTAATTTTGGTTTTGTCTAAAGTCTGTGTGTTTCTTTTTTTTTTAATTAATTTATTTGACAGACAGAGACCACAAGTAGGCAGAGAGGCAGGGAGAGAGAGAGGGGGAAGCAGGCTCCCTGCTGAGCAGAGAGCCCGATGTGGGGCTGGATCCCAGGATCCTGGGATCATGACCTGAGCCGAGGGCAGAGGCTTTAATCCACTGAGCTACCCAGGTGCCCCTAAAGTCTGTGTGTTTCTATTAGCAGAATAACTGATAAATGCTTTATCCACATAATTTTGAAGATTTTATCCAGGAGTTCTAATTATCAACCTTGCTTATTACCATTAGAACAAATTCTGAATCTAAAAGAAGCTGACAAAATTTAAAGCTTTTGTGTGTATGAATATTTATGACTATATTCTAAGACTTTTCAGAAAGTAGCTCTAAAATTTTATTTTAGATTACATGAAGTCATTTTTAATTTACATGGCAGAGGGAATTCTACTTATAATAATTTTTAAAAAGGATTTTATTTATTTATTTGAGAGAGAGAGGGAGAGAGAGTTTGGAGAGAGAGGCAGAGAATCTTTAAGCAGACTCCGTGTTGAGCCCTGAGGCTTGATACCAGGACCACAAGATCATGACCTAAGCTGAAACCAAGAGTCACTCTTGGTTTCAAGACCGACTGAGTCACCCAGGTGCTCCTACTTACAATGATTTGTATTTCTTTTTGAGATATCTTTATTTTGAATTCCTTTTATTCTTAATTTGTGTTGAATCTTCTTTTTTCCTAAAGCATTTTCTCTTTGATAGATCACTTTAATCAATTTTCTTCGTTCCAATATGTGTGATAAAAATTGTTTGAGTTCGTTCACTGATACCTACAAAGGAAAAGATTTTTGCTCATTTTTTTCATGGGTAACTTTTTAAAATGATACAAGAATATGAAAATTTTATCTGTTCATATCAAAAATACCATTTAATGCAATCACTCTAATTCCTGCTTATTTCAAATCCAAATGATGATTTGCTTCACTTTAAGAATTCATATCTTTTATGAATAAAAACATTTTAAACCTCTTGCATTTTCATCTGAACTTCAGAGCCACACATTAAAACCTGAATGTTATCAATAAAATAAAATGGTAGGAGAATTTAACCAATTCTACTAATAAGTTGTCATGGTAATATCAGTTTTGTGAGCTTAAAAAAAAGGAAGATGTTGGTATTTCTTATACATTACAACAAATTTATAATGGGTAGATAGTATAGAAAATCTTGTGACTGTATGGAGAAAAATCTAAAAAAATTTTTTTTCCAAAGTACTTTCCAGAAGTTATATAATTAATCTATTTTAACTAAGGAAAGGGATTTGGAAGGATTGTTTTTGAGTAGTAGAAAATAATGAAGATTTTAAGAGAGAAAATTGAAAAGCTTTATGGAGATACATGTTCATGATATACATATATACTTTTTTAGGGAAAATTATATTTGGAGACAAAAAAATTCCTTTACTTATCAACCACTACTTCCAAGAAGAGTAAAGGTTTTTATTTGCCTTTTTATACAGTATCACAATTTAAACTTCCTCTTTTCAAGATCACTTTCTGGAATGCTTAAAATGCTTTCCTATGTAGTAACAAAGGCATCTGAGTGTGGCCTAGAAGTTAGACCCTGTAGAGACATGGAGTCACCAAAGGACTTATAAAAAAACCCAGCAAACCAGCTATATTGAGATATAATTCACATACTGTAATTATACATGTATAATTGCACATTTAAAGTGTACAGCTCAATGGTGTTTAGACTATTCACAGAAGTGTGTAACTAGCACCACAGTCAATTTTAGAACATTTTTATCACCTTGAGAAGAAACCATGAATCCTTTAGTTATTAGCCTTCCTATTCTCCCATTCCCCTACCCCCAGCCTCAACAACAACTAATCTGTGCTTTGTCTCAATGGAGTCCCCTATTCTGGATTTTCATATGAATGAAACCATATAGTATAGAGTATACTATATAGGTTTTTTTTGACTGACTTCTTTCACTTAACATTTTCCAGGCTGATCCCATGTTGTAGCATGTATCAGCAGCTTATCTCTTTTTATGGCTGAATAATATTCGTTACATGGATATTCTTTCCACATTTTGTTCATACATTTGCCTGCTGATGGACATTTGAGCTGTTTCCAAACTTTTGGCTAATATGAACAACGGTGCTATAAACATTCATGTACAAGTTGATGTGTGGGTATGGAAGGACTTTAAATGTGATTTTTCTTATTGAAGGGTGGCCAGATTAAGCAATTAAAAATACAAAATGCCCAGTTAAATTTGAATTTCACACAAGCAGTAAATTTTTTTAAAAGTGTAAGAATGTGACCAATATTGCATGTTAATAGACAGACCCAGTGTATAATGGCTCAAAATCAATGGGTGGGTGTTCAAGTCAGTGGCCGCTCTGCTCTGTGCTGTCATTCAGAGAGCCAGGCAGGCAGAGCCTATGCCAAGTTTCAGCATGTGGATTCCAAGGTTTCCCTGAGCATTTACATCTAGCAGACAGAAAGGGAAAGAACATAGAAGATCATGTGCAGAGAGGGGTTTTGTTTTGTTTCATTTGGTTTGCTCCTTTTTCTTTTCTTCAATAGGCCAGACCTGGAAGTGGCACAGGGTGGTATTGATTTTCCATTGGCTGAAACTGTCACATGACATCACCCAAATGCACAGGGAGAATGGAAACATAATGTACCTGGGTGTCATGAAGAAGAGCACGTGGACTTTGATGAACCTCCAGCATTCTTTGGTACAACTGGGTGAACATATGTCATTGCCATTAAAAGAAACATAATGTTTCAATTCAAAAATAGCCAACAGCTTTGTCAAAGAGGCAGTACAAGTTTGGCAAATGCCTCTGATTGTCTGGTGTCATTCCTCCTATCTCCTCCTTCTATAGAGGCTATTGCTTCATGGTTTTGATTCCTTTCCCACCCGGTAGGAGTGGGCAGAACATCAGCCAACCAGTGTGTTAGGGAGCCCAGCAGACAGAGAGCCTTTCTCTAACCCTGGAAGGCGCCCAGAGATTATATAATTCAATAATAAGTATTAATTAAGTGTTTATCTCAGGCCCTGTTCTAAGAACTGGGGAGAGACTGTCAAAAACAAAAAAAAATTCCCTGCACTCAAAAACTAATGTTCTGGTGGGAAAGATAAGAGTCAACTAATCAATGGTTAAAAGCAGGTTGTTGTGGTTGTTTTAAGAGTAGAGATGGAATTGATAAAAGTTGGTGTTATTTGGTATAGAATGGTTAAGGATAAGTTCTCCGATAACTTTTGAATAGATCCCTATGTGGGTAAGGAGAGAGTTAGTTCTACATATGCCACAGGGAAGAGACTTCTGGCAGAGGAAAGAGTGAAAGCTAAGGCCCTGAGGCATGAGCACACTAGTGTGCTAGTGAGATGGTGCAGCTGCTCCAGAATGGGGGAGAGGGAGTAGTAAATAAGACAGAGGGAGCTCTGAGGCCGGCGTCAGGATTCTGAACTGTGTTCTGTGTGAAAGGCAGACTTTTGGAGGGTTCTGAGTAGAACAGTGATAATGATGGACTTAAATTTCAAAAAGATCACTGTGGCTGCTGTATAGAGAATATTATGTGCTGGAGAAAGGGTGGGAAAGAGAGGTTACTGAAATGAACTGGGTTAGAGTTGATGGTGGCCATGAAGTAAGAAGATGGTAGGGGGAAGTGGTGATAGTGGCTGGTTTCTGAATGTATTCAGAGGTATTACTGGCAGGATTTTCTGTTGAAGGATTTATAATGTGTATTTTAGTTTTCAAGCAGCAAACCCAATGGAAGTCTGTTTCTAAATGCTAAGTTTAACCTATGTGCTTTGGAAGTGTTTTTAAACTCCTAAGCGCCATTAAAGATTAACCATAGCTCTCAATCAGAGCGATGCGATGTTCCAATAATGCCTTACCTAGCTCTCCTGCCTCTTCACTTCCTGTCTCCAGAAGATTCATGGCTGGATGAGTTTTTCTTATGCATCTGTTTGAACATATCACTGCCCAACTCAGAAACCCTCAGTTCTCAGTGACAACAGGATAAAATCAAAATTGTTTGGACAGAACCTAAGGTTCTTCTTAGTCTAACTGAAAAATGTCATAGTAACCTTAGTTCTAACGACTCCCACACCTACATGGACATTCACAACAACCAAAGTCTTCTACTCCCTGCTTCCCAAATAGAAGAGCTTCTTTCTTACTTTCTCATTCTTGCTCATTCAGTTTTCATTGCTTCCTCTTTCCTATTATCTCAAATATTACTCCTGTTCCTAGGCCTACCTCAAATTCCTTCTACCCAAAGCCCTCCATTCCACTCTCCAACAGTGATCTCCCTTCCCTCCCACCTTATGGTGCCTTCCCTTCTTGGTTAACAGTAGCTCACTGCTCTATGGTCTCTATAGCTGAGATCATCCCAGAGCATACATTTCATGTTTTATCTGGTCAACTAATTATAGATGCTTCATAAACTTTTTTGTGTAGTTCTCATTTCAAGTAGAATGTCTTGAGTAAAGGGGATCCTAATGAATGTGTGGATTTCTTTATTTGGGAGAAATCCCTTGTTTTCTTAAAGCCCAGGAAAGGTAGAACCATCCTCTCCTAAGGGAGACTAACCATCTATGGGCTTGGAGAAAAGAAAGTTTGAATTTATCTTACTGTACATTTAATCTTAATTTATTTGTGGCTAGATCATGCTTTTTATGGCTAGATGCATATCTATGCTACTTTGCCTGAAAGCAAAAACAAACACACAACAGCAGTACTGGGATGCAGAATACATTTTTAATAGCTTCCTGTTTAAAAGAGTAAGCTGTCTGCCAAGGCTAGCGGTTTGACTTAAGGTTTTTCACATTGTTTTGTTTGGATGGTAATTAATAAGTTTTATTCTGAAAACAACATACAAGTTTACTTTCTACATACAGAAACTTTGATTACTTGTTAACATATGAACAGATAACTTATTCACAATTGTTCAACATAATTACTTGTACTCCAAAATAAATGTTAGAAATTTTAAAAATTTCATTTACATTTCCTTCTTAGTATTTTCTCTTCACCACTCATTAACTGTGTCTAACTGTGGGCAAGTTAATTAACTCCTCTGTGACTCAGTTTAAAATAAACATAAATAGTAAATGTAAATGTAAAATGGGGGTTAATAATATTGCCTACCTCACTGGATTATTTTGAGGATCATGTAAGTTAATACATGTGAAAAGCCCTGTATATAGCAAACACTCCATAAATATTAGCTATTATGATTATTATTATATTGACTATATACAGACTCAGTGTAAATAAATATTATTGCTTTTCTGTTTCAGATTATAAACTACTAGGACCTAGATATTTTGGCTATTTAATTTCCTCTGTTCATCAGTGAACTAAGATGTCTCCAGCCTGGGAAATCAGTAAACATTATTATTATTTTTTAAATATAGTTTTTTTTAATCTCCTAAGCAGAATACCTAAACACCTTTTCATTAGCAGAAAATATTTTTATGCTATATATTTTTCTGGACTAATTTCACTTAAGGACAGTAAACAACAATTTTAGCATATCCTAGGACCCCACTGCTGCTAGAGATGTCTTTGACACGGAATATAATTTAGCCCCCAAATTTTCAATAGCAACAACATGACTATTGTTAATAGGATTTTAATAGCCTCCTCAAATAATTTCTGGGAGGCAGCAGGTATGAAACAATCAAGCAATGAACCAACCTGTTCTTTAAGAGCTATAAGAATCAGTGATTCATTCATTCAATATATTTATGCTGGGCATTCACTAGGAATTGGAAGGTAGGATGGCAAATTAGGCAGGGGAATTTGTCTGATCTTATGGAACTTCCGTTTGTCTGTGAGAAGGCAATAACCAGGAAACAAATAAGTGAAAAGGTTAATATCAGGTGTCAATACCTGCTATGAAGAGATTAAAACAAGGAGATGTAAAGAGTGAAATACAGAATGAGGAAGGATTGGTGCATAGCTAATTTAGACTGGATGCCCAAGAAAAGCCTCATGAAGAGGTGACTTTGAAACCAAGAATTTAATGACAAGAAAGCAGTCCTGCATAGTTAGGTGGCAGAGCATTTCAGGCTAGAGGTAACAGTAAGTACCAATGTTCCAAAGTGGGAACAAACTTGTACGGTCTAGGAATAAGGCCCACGCAGCTGAATGAGTATGAGTTAAGGGAAGAATTGTAGAAGAGAAAGAGAAAGAAGTAGGGGTTCACATCACAAGGGATATGGTAAAGAGTAAGTATTTTATTAAAGAGATAAGAGGAAGAAACCAGAGGGTTTTTTTTAAAAAGATTAAAAAAAAACCTTTCATTTATTTGACAGACAGAGATTACAAGTAGGCAGAGAGGCAGGCAGAGAGAGAGAGAGAGAGAGAGAGAGAGGAGAAAGCAGACTCCCCGTTGAGCAGAGAGCCCAATGCGGAGCTTGATCCCAGGTCGCTGGGATCATGACTTGAGCAGAAGGCAGAGGCTTTAACCCACTTTATATTTTAATTTTAGATTTATATTATAGATTTATATTTTATATTTTAGAAAGAAGGAAAGAACATTCTGGCTGACATGTGAGGAGCAGATTGCACAGGATTAAGAGTGGGAGGGAGCAAGAAGAATGGTTCAGAGACCTCTGTAGTCAACCAGGTAAGGGATGATGAGATTTGAAGTGCAGAAGCAATGGAGGTACACTACTTGGGCAAACTTAGGATATGTTTTGGAAATAGTACAGCTGGGGACTGGATATGGATCAGATGTAGGAATAAGAGAAAGGACAAAGTCAAGATAACTTCTTGTCTTTTGATGAGACCAGTTGAGTAGATGGAGATTCCAGTTACACAGATGAAGAAGAATGGTGAGCAAGGGTGAATTTTGGAGGAGGGAATCCATCTCACCCCACTAGATACATAACTCTATATATGGTAATGACTCCAAACTGTTGTTTTTTGTTTTTTTGTTTTTGTCTTAGAGGAGTAAGTGTGAGCCATGTTTGCTTTGGAATGAGAAATGAGTATCATTCCTTGCAAATGAGAGATAGGTGAGAAGTTAAAGAAGGACTGGTGGGTAAGGATTCTTTCCCTGTCAGTGCCTTGTTTTCCTTAGGGCTGAACAAAGCCTTTCTTGCTTTCCTTAACTAACTATGTCCCTTTTTCTTTCCTGGCTCACATGCCCCAAAATAGTCATTGTTCCTTGGCACTGTGTAACATCCTAAATTCTGCTGAAAAACTTCTCTGGAAAAAGAGCACATGAAGGTAAGAGCTTATTGAAGGCATCAGTGAGAATAATAGGAATGGCAAAACAAGAATAACTCAGCACCTCCTCATTAGTGGCCCTTGTCTAGGTCAATGATGAGGTGTTACAGGGTTGTGGAAGAGACAGCAACACAGTACACTATCTTTGGTTTGGCAAGAGGGAGGAATTGAATTTCCACTTCCTCCACTATATATAGATGTGGATTCTATATCTTATGTTTAGGTCACTATATTTCCAAAGAGTATGAACATTAGTGCTCCAGGCATTATCAGAGTTAAGCCAAGTTATGGAGAAAGGCAAGAGGACGTGGAAAAAAAGAAGAGTTTTCTTTTCAGGTTTCCTTAGGGTTATTGGTTCTCAGAGGACAGTCCCTGGAATGACAACACCAAACATCACATGGGAATCAGTTAGACATGCAAATTCTCAGTTCCACTCAAGGTCTACAGAAGCAGAAACTTTGAAGGTGAAGCTCAGTACTATCTGTTTTAACAAGTCCTTCAGGTGATTCAGATATATGCTAAAGTTTGGGAACTCTTGCCCTAGGTCATAGTGAAGAAGGTAGTCAGCCAAATTAAGTGGAATTAAAATACATAAATAAAATTCTATAAAAATTTATATCAACTCATCAGACAATGAAAATATTTACACATATAGCAGCAAAGATTCACACTGATGTCTGGATTATGGTTTTATTTATTTTTAAATATTTTATTTATTTATTTGTCAGAGAGAAAGAGAGAGAGAGTGAGTGAGCACAAGCAGGGGGAAGTGGCAGGTAGAGGGAGGAGCAGGCTCCCTGCTGAGCAAGGAACCCCTTGTGGGACTTGGGCCCAAGACCATGGGATCATGACCTGACCCAAAGGCAGACACTTAACTGACTGAGCCATCCTGGCATCCCTAAATTATGGTTTTAACCAGCCATTTAAGGTATATCCAATTATTCAAGCTTTCTAGGTTGTCTTAAATGAATGTATATATATTTGGAAAAAAGAGACTGTCACTTTTGAAGTTGTAAATCTCACTGTTTTAGTAGTTTTTCTTCCTTAATGTAAGATGCTATTTATGAGATGCTTATATTGAAGCAAAGATGTTTTTAGTGATAGTCTTAGTGTTTTTCATTTTGCCTAAAGTATTTTCAGTTGAGAATATAAAAAAATCTTAGAATACTTTTTCCCATTATGCTTAAATTTTTTTAAAGATTTTACTTATTTGTTTGTCAGAGACAGAGCACAAGTAGGTGGAGCAGCAGGCTCTCCACTGAGGAGGGAGACTGATGTGGCACTGGGATCATGACCTGAGCTGAAGGCAGACACTTAACCAAGTGAGCCACCCAGGCTTACCCCTAATATGCCTAAAATTTTAAAATTTTTTTAAAAGTTAAAAATTTTAATATTTTTTTAAATTAAAAAAAAGAAACATGGCAATAGCCACCCCTAAATTAAAAGAATAGTTAACTCTTAGAGAAAAGAAATAATTCATTTATCAGTGAAAACATTTCTTTTTTTTGGGGAAAAGACAATGCTAATTATTTTATTGTGTATTTGCATATCTATCTTTTAGAGTCATCAAATGACAATAGTCAAGAGCTATTCAAGGATGATTTTTAAAAGTAGGAAAATGGTAAAGTAGAAAGTAAAAGGGGAAAAATAAAATAGCATAAGTGATACGAATAATATAGTGCTAGCATGGTACTTCTGATAATTGATAAATGCATTATAAGGGTGCCTTTCTGAAATTAAGAGAACATTAAGATGGTGGGTATTGTGGAGGGCATGTATTGCATGGAGCACTGGGTGTGGTGCATAAACAATGAATTCCATTACACTGAAAATAATTAAAAAAATAAAAAATTTTTAAAAAGAGAGAACATTAAGAACTGATACATGCTAGAATATTTATATTCTACATTTTTACATGCAAGAAGCAGAAAATTATATTTAAACACAT